>CM051662.1:48488763-48493763 GCA_028020825.1 Podargus strigoides
TCTTCTTGTTCTTCTTCTTCTTCTAGTTCTTCTTCTTGTTCTTCTCGTTTTTCTTGTTCTTCTTGTTCTTGTTCTTGTTCTTCATGTTCTTCTTCTTGTTCTTGTTCTTCTTCTTCTTGTTCTTGTTCTTTTTCTTCTTGTTCTTCTTCTTCTTCTTGTTCTTCTTGTTCTTCTTCTTCTTGTTGTTCTTCTTCTGGTTCTTCTTCTTGTTCTTGTTCTTCTACTTCTTCTTGTTCTTCTTGTTATTCTTGTTCTTCTTCTTGTTGTTCTTCTTCTTGTTCTTCTTCTTGTTCTTGTTCTTCTACTTCTTCTTCTTCTTCTTCTTGTTCTTCTTCTTGTTCTTCTTGTTCTTCTTCTTCTTTTTCTTCTTGTTCTTCTTCTTCTTCTTGTTCTTCTTCTTCTTCTTCTTCTTGTTCTTCTTCTTCTTCTTGTACTTCTTCTTCTTCTTCTTGTTCTTGTTCTTGTTCTTCTTCTTCTTCTTCTTCTTCTTCTTGTACTTCTTCTTCTTGTTCTTCTTGTTCTTCTTCTTCTTGTTCTTCTTATTCTTGTTCTTCTTGTTCTTGTTCTTGTTCTTGTTGTTCTTGTTCTTCTTCTGGTTCTTGTTCTTGTTCTTCTTGTTCTTGTTCTTCTTCTTGTTCTTCTTCTTCTTCTTCTTGTTCTTGTTCTTGTTCTTCTTCTTCTTGTTGTTCTTCTTGTTCTTGTTCTTGTTCTTGTTCTTATTCTTCTTCTTCTTGTTCTTCTTCTTCTTCTTGTTCTTCTTCTTCTTGTTCTTGTTCTTCTTCTTCTTCTTGTTCTTCTTCTTCTTGTTCTTCTTCTTCTTGTTCTTGTTGTTGTTCTTCTTCTTCTTCTTCTTGTTCTTCTTCTTCTTGTTCCTCTTATTCTTCTTCTTGTTCTTCTTCTTATTCTTCTTGTTCTTCTTCTTCTTCTTCTTCTTGTTCTTCTTCTTCTTCTTCCTCTTATTCTTCTTCTTGTTCTTCTTCTTCTTCTTCTTGTTCTTCTTCTTCTTTTTCTTCTTCTTCTTGTTCTTCTTCTTGTTCTTCTTCTTGTTCTTCTTCTTCTTGTTCTTGTTCTTCTTGTTCTTGTTCTTCTTCTTGTTCTTCTTGTTCTTGTTCTTCTTGTTCTTGTTCTTCTTCTAGTTCTTGTTCTTCTTGTTCTTCTTCTTGTTCTTGTTCTTCTTGTTCTTCTTCTTGTTCTTCTTCTACTTCTTCTTGTTCTTCTTCTTCTTCTTGTTCTTCTTGTTCTTCTTCTTGTTCTTCGTGTTCTTCTTGTTCTTCTTCTTGTTCTTCTTCTTCTTCTTGTTCTTCTTCTTCTTCTTGTTCTTTTTCTTCTTCTTGTTCTCCTTCTTGTTCTTCTTGTTCTTCTTCTTCTTCTTGTTCTTCTTGTTCTTCTTCTTGTTCTTCTTGTTCTTCTCGTTCTTCTTCTTGTTCTTGTTCTTGTTCTTGTTCTTCTTGTTGTTGTTCTTCTTCTTCTTCTTCTTGTTCTTCTCCTTCTTGTTCCTCTTATTCTTCTTCTTGTTCTTCTTCTTCTTGTTCTTCTTCTTGTTCTTCTTCTTGTTCTTCTTCTTGTTCTTGTTCTTCTTGTTCTTGTTCTTCTTCTTGTTCTTGTTCTTCTTGTTCTTGTTCTTGTTCTTCTTGTTCTTGTTCTTCTTGTTCTTGTTCTTCTTGTTCTTCTTCTTCTTCTTGTTCTTCTTGTTCTTCTTGTTCTTCTTGTTCTTCTTGTTGTTCTTCTTGTTGTTCTTCTTGTTCTTCTTCTTCTTTTTGTTCTTCTTGTTGTTCTTCTTCTCCTTGTTCTTCTTCTTCTTCTTCTTGTTCTTCTTCTTCTTCTAGTTCTTCTTCTTGTTCTTCTCGTTCTTCTTGTTCTTCTTGTTCTTGTTCTTGTTCTTCATGTTCTTCTTCTTGTTCTTGTTCTTCTTCTTCTTGTTCTTGTTCTTTTTCTTCTTGTTCTTCTTCTTCTTCTTGTTCTTCTTGTTCTTCTTCTTCTTGTTGTTCTTCTTCTGGTTCTTCTTCTTGTTCTTGTTCTTCTACTTCTTCTTGTTCTTCTTGTTATTCTTGTTCTTCTTCTTGTTGTTCTTCTTCTTGTTCTTCTTCTTGTTCTTGTTCTTCTACTTCTTCTTCTTCTTCTTCTTGTTCTTCTTCTTGTTCTTCTTGTTCTTCTTCTTCTTTTTCTTCTTGTTCTTCTTCTTCTTCTTCTTCTTGTTCTTCTTCTTCTTCTTCTTCTTGTTCTTCTTCTTCTTCTTGTACTTCTTCTTCTTGTTCTTGTTCTTCTTCTTCTTCTTCTTCTTCTTCTTGTACTTCTTCTTCTTGTTCTTCTTGTTCTTCTTCTTCTTGTTCTTCTTGTTCTTGTTCTTGTTCTTCTTGTTCTTGTTCTTGTTCTTGTTGTTCTTGTTCTTCTTCTGGTTCTTGTTCTTGTTCTTCTTGTTCTTGTTCTTCTTCTTGTTCTTCTTCTTCTTCTTCTTCTTCTTGTTCTTGTTCTTGTTCTTCTTCTTCTTGTTGTTCTTCTTGTTCTTGTTCTTGTTCTTGTTCTTATTCTTCTTCTTCTTGTTCTTCTTCTTCTTCTTGTTCTTCTTCTTCTTGTCCTTGTTCTTCTTCTTCTTCTTGTACTTCTTCTTCTTGTTCTTGTTCTTCTTCTTCTTCTTGTTCTTCTTCTTCTTCTTGTTCTTCCTGTTCTTGTTCTTCTTCTTCTTCTTGTTCTTCTTGTTCTTCTTCTTGTTCTTCTTCTTCTTCTTCTTCTTCTTCTTCTTCTTCTTCTTCTTCTTCTTCTTCTTCTTCTTCTTGTTCTTTTTCTTCTTGTTCTTGTTCTTCTTCTTGTTCTTCTTCTTCTTGTTCTTCTTCTTCTTGTTCTTCTTCTTCTTGTTCTTGTTCTTCTTCTTGTTCTTGTTCTTCTTGTTCTTCTTCTTGTTCTTGTTCTTCTTGTTCTTCTTCTTGTTCTTCTTCTACTTCTTCTTGTTCTTCTTCTTCTTCTTGTTCTTCTTGTTCTTCTTGTTCTTCTTCTTGTTCTTCGTGTTCTTCTTGTTCTTCTTGTTCTTCTTCTTCTTCTTGTTCTTCTTCTTCTTCTTGTTCTTTTTCTTCTTCTTGTTCTCCTTCTTGTTCTTCTTGTTCTTCTTCTTCTTCTTGTTCTTCTTGTTCTTCTTCTTGTTCTTCTTGTTCTTCTCGTTCTTCTTCTTGTTCTTGTTCTTCTTGTTGTTGTTCTTCTTCTTCTTCTTCTTGTTCTTCTCCTTCTTGTTCCTCTTATTCTTCTTCTTGTTCTTCTTCTTCTTGTTCTTCTTCTTGTTCTTCTTCTTGTTCTTCTTCTTGTTCTTGTTCTTCTTGTTCTTGTTCTTCTTCTTGTTCTTGTTCTTCTTGTTCTTGTTCTTGTTCTTCTTGTTCTTGTTCTTCTTGTTCTTGTTCTTCTTGTTCTTCTTCTTCTTCTTGTTCTTCTTGTTCTTCTTGTTCTTCTTGTTCTTCTTGTTGTTCTTCTTGTTGTTCTTCTTGTTCTTCTTCTTCTTTTTGTTCTTCTTGTTGTTCTTCTTCTCCTTGTTCTTGTTCTTCTTCTTCTTCTTGTTCTTCTTCTTCTTCTAGTTCTTCTTCTTGTTCTTCTCGTTCTTCTTGTTCTTCTTGTTCTTGTTCTTGTTCTTCATGTTCTTCTTCTTGTTCTTGTTCTTCTTCTTCTTGTTCTTGTTCTTTTTCTTCTTGTTCTTCTTCTTCTTCTTGTTCTTCTTGTTCTTCTTCTTCTTGTTGTTCTTCTTCTGGTTCTTCTTCTTGTTCTTGTTCTTCTACTTCTTCTTGTTCTTCTTGTTATTCTTGTTCTTCTTCTTGTTGTTCTTCTTCTTGTTCTTCTTCTTGTTCTTGTTCTTCTACTTCTTCTTCTTCTTCTTGTTCTTCTTCTTGTTCTTCTTGTTCTTCTTCTTCTTTTTCTTCTTGTTCTTCTTCTTCTTCTTCTTCTTGTTCTTCTTCTTCTTCTTCTTCTTGTTCTTCTTCTTCTTCTTGTACTTCTTCTTCTTGTTCTTGTTCTTGTTCTTCTTCTTCTTCTTCTTCTTCTTCTTGTACTTCTTCTTCTTGTTCTTCTTGTTCTTCTTCTTCTTGTTCTTCTTGTTCTTGTTCTTGTTCTTCTTGTTCTTGTTCTTGTTCTTGTTGTTCTTGTTCTTCTTCTGGTTCTTGTTCTTGTTCTTCTTGTTCTTGTTCTTCTTCTTGTTCTTCTTCTTCTTCTTCTTGTTCTTGTTCTTGTTCTTCTTCTTCTTGTTGTTCTTCTTGTTCTTGTTCTTGTTCTTGTTCTTATTCTTCTTCTTCTTGTTCTTCTTCTTCTTCTTGTTCTTCTTCTTCTTGTTCTTGTTCTTCTTCTTCTTCTTGTTCTTCTTCTTCTTGTTCTTCTTCTTCTTGTTCTTGTTGTTGTTCTTCTTCTTCTTCTTCTTCTTCTTCTTCTTCTTGTTCCTCTTATTCTTCTTCTTGTTCTTCTTCTTATTCTTCTTGTTCTTCTTCTTCTTCTTCTTCTTGTTCTTCTTCTTCTTGTTCCTCTTATTCTTCTTCTTGTTCTTCTTCTTCTTCTTCTTGTTCTTCTTCTTCTTTTTCTTCTTCTTCTTGTTCTTCTTCTTGTTCTTCTTCTTGTTCTTCTTGTTCTTGTTCTTGTTCTTCTTGTTCTTGTTCTTCTTCTTGTTCTTCTTGTTCTTCTTCTACTTCTTCTTGTTCTTCTTCTTCTTGTTCTTCTTGTTCTTCTTCTTGTTCGTCTTCTTCTTCTTCTTGTTCTTCTTCTACTTCTTCTTGTTCTTCTTCTTCTTGTTCTTCTTGTTCTTCTTCTTGTTCGTCTTCTTCTTCTTCTTCTTGTTCTTCTTCTTGTTCTTCTTGTTCTTCTTGTTCTTCTTCTTCTTCTTGTTCTTCTTGTTCTTCTTCTTGTTCTTCTTCTTCTTCTTCTTGTTCTTCTTCTTCTTCTCGTTCTTCTTGTTCTTCTTCTTGTTCTTCTTGTTCTTCTTGTTCTTCTTGTTCTTCTTCTTGTTCTTCTTGTTCTTCTTGTTCTTCTTCTTGTTCTTC
>CM051662.1:48498763-48501263 GCA_028020825.1 Podargus strigoides
CTTGTTCTTCTTCTACTTCTTCTTGTTCTTCTTCTTCTTCTTCTTGTTCTTCTTGTTCTTCTTCTAGTTCTTCTTGTTCTTCTTCTTATTGTTCTTCTTCTTCTTCTTGTTCTTCTTCTTCTTCTTCTTCTTTTTCTTCTTCTTGTTCTTGTTCTTCTTCTTCTTGTTCTTCTTCTTCTTGTTCTTGTTCTTCTTCTTCTTCTGCTTGTTCTTGTTCTTCTTGTTCTTCTTCTTGTTCGTCTTCTTCTTCTTGTTCGTCTTCTTCTTCTTGTTCTTCTTCTTCTTCTTGTTCTCCTTCTTGTTCTTCTTGTTCTTCTTGTTCTTCTTGTTCTTCTTCTTGTTCTTCTTGTTCTTCTTCTTCTTATTGTTCTTCTTGTTCTTCTTATTCTTCTTGTTCTTCTTCTTGTTCTTCTTGTTCTTGTTCTTGTTCTTCTTGTTCTTGTTCTTCTTCTTGTTCTTCTTGTTCTTCTTCTTGTTCTTCTTCTTCTTCTTGTTCTTCTTCTTCTTGTTGTTCTTCTTGTTCTTCTTCTTCTACTTGTTCTTCTTCTTCTTCTCGTTCTTCTTCTTCTTCTTGTTCTTCTTGTTCTTGTTCTTCTTCTTGTTCTTCTTCTTCTTCTCGTTCTTCTTGTTCTTCTTCTTGTTCTTCTTGTTCTTCTTGTTCTTCTTGTTCTTCTTCTTGTTCTTCTTGTTCTTCTTCTTGTTCTTCTTGTTCTTGTTCTTCTTGTTCTTCTTCTTCTTGTTGTTCTTCTTGTTCTTCTTTCTTTTTTCTTGTTCTTCTTGTTCTTCTTGTTCTTCTTGTTCTTCTTCTTGTTCTTCTTCTTCTTGTTCTTCTTCTTCTTGTTCCTGTTCTTCTTCTTGTTCTTGTTCTTCTTCTTGTTCTTGTTCTTCTTGTTCTTCTTCTTGTTCTTCTTGTTCTTCTTCTACTTCTTCTTGTTCTTCTTCTTCTTCTTGTTCTTCTTGTTCTTCTTCTTGTTCTTCGTATTCTTCTTGTTCTTCTTCTTCTTGTTCTTCTTCTTCTTCTTGTTCTTCTTCTTCTTCTTGTTCTTTTTCTTCTTCTTGTTCTCCTTCTTGTTCTTCTTGTTCTTCTTCTTCTTCTTTTTCTTCTTGTTCTTCCTCTTGTTCTTCTTGTTCTTCTTGTTCTTCTTCTTGTTCTTCTTGTTCTTGTTCTTGTTCTTCTTGTTGTTGTTGTTCTTCTTCTTCTTCTTGTTCTTCTCCTTCTTGTTCCTCTTATTCTTCTTCTTGTTCTTCTTCTTCTTGTTCTTCTTCTTGTTCTTCTTCTTGTTCTTCTTCTTGTTCTTGTTCTTCTTGTTCTTGTTCTTCTTCTTGTTCTTGTTCTTCTTGTTCTTGTTCTTGTTCTTCTTGTTCTTGTTCTTCTTGTTCTTGTTCTTCTTGTTCTTCTTCTTCTTCTTGTTCTTCTTGTTCTTCTTGTTCTTCTTGTTCTTCTTCTTCTTGTTCTTCTTCTTCTTGTTCTTCTTCTTCTTCTTGTTCTTCTTCTTCTTGTTCTTGTTCTTCTTCTTCTTCTTCTTGTTCTTCTTCTTCTTGTTCTTCTTCTTCTTGTTCTTGTTGTTGTTCTTCTTCTTCTTCTTCTTATTCTTCTTCTTCTTGTTCCTCTTATTCTTCTTCTTGTTCTTCTTCTTATTCTTCTTGATCTTCTTTTTCTTCTTCTTCTTATTCTTCTTCTTGTTCTTCTTCTTATTCTTCTTGTTCTTCTTCTTCTTCTTCTTCTTGTTCTTCTTCTTCTTGTTCCTCTTATTCTTCTTCTTGTTCTTCTTCTTCTTCTTCTTGTTCTTCTTCTTCTTGTTCTTCTTCTTCTTGTTCCTCTTATTCTTCTTCTTGTTCTTCTTCTTCTTCTTCTTGTTCTTCTTCTTCTTGTTCTTCTTCTTCTTGTTCTTCTTCTTGTTCTTCTTCTTGTTCTTCTTCTTCTTGTTCTTGTTCTTCTTGTTCTTGTTCTTCTTCTTGTTCGTCTTCTTCTTCTTCTTCTTGTTCTTCTTCTTGTTCTTCTTGTTCTTCTTCTTCTTCTTGTTCTTCTTCTTCTTCTCGTTCTTCTTGTTCTTCTTCTTGTTCTTCTTGTTCTTCTTGTTCTTCTTGTTCTTCTTCTTGTTCTTCTTGTTCTTCTTGTTCTTCTTGTTCTTGTTCTTCTTGTTCTTCTTCTTCTTGTTGTTCTTCTTGTTCTTTTTCTTCTTCTCGTTCTTCTTATTCTTGTTCTTCTTCTTCTTGTTCTTCTTCTTCTTCTTCTTCTTCTTGTTCTTGTTCTTCTTCTTCTTCTTCTTCTTGTTCTTCTTCTTCTTGTTCTTCATCTTCTTCTTCTTCTTGTTCTTCGTCTTCTTCTTGTTCTTCTTCTTCTTCTTCTTGTTCTTCTTCTTCTTGTTCTCCTTCTTCTTCATGTTCTTCTTCTTCTTCTTGTTCTTCTTCTTCTTCTTGTCCTTCTTATTCTTGTTCTTCTTCTTCTTCTTCTTGTTCTTCTTCTTCTTCTTGTCCTTTTTCTTCTTGTTCTTGTTCT
>CM051662.1:48531263-48533763 GCA_028020825.1 Podargus strigoides
TCTTGTTCTTCTTCTTCTTGTTCTTCTTCTTCTTGTTCTTGTTCTTCTTCTTGTTCTTGTTCTTCTTGTTCTTCTTCTTGTTCTTGTTCTTCTTGTTCTTCTTCTTGTTCTTCTTCTACTTCTTCTTGTTCTTCTTCTTCTTCTTGTTCTTCTTGTTCTTCTTCTTGTTCTTCGTGTTCTTCTTGTTCTTCTTCTTGTTCTTCTTCTTCTTCTTGTTCTTCTTCTTCTTCTTGTTCTTTTTCTTCTTCTTGTTCTCCTTCTTGTTCTTCTTGTTCTTCTTCTTCTTCTTGTTCTTCTTGTTCTTCTTCTTGTTCTTCTTGTTCTTCTCGTTCTTCTTCTTGTTCTTGTTCTTGTTCTTGTTCTTCTTGTTGTTGTTCTTCTTCTTCTTCTTCTTGTTCTTCTCCTTCTTGTTCCTCTTATTCTTATTCTTGTTCTTCTTCTTCTTGTTCTTCTTCTTGTTCTTCTTCTTGTTCTTCTTCTTGTTCTTCTTCTTGTTCTTGTTCTTCTTGTTCTTGTTCTTCTTCTTGTTCTTGTTCTTCTTGTTCTTGTTCTTGTTCTTCTTGTTCTTGTTCTTCTTGTTCTTGTTCTTCTTGTTCTTCTTGTTCTTCTTGTTCTTCTTGTTCTTCTTGTTCTTCTTGTTCTTCTTGTTGTTCTTCTTGTTGTTCTTCTTGTTCTTCTTCTTCTTTTTGTTCTTCTTGTTGTTCTTCTTCTCCTTGTTCTTGTTCTTCTTCTTCTTCTTGTTCTTCTTCTTCTTCTAGTTCTTCTTCTTGTTCTTCTCGTTCTTCTTGTTCTTCTTGTTCTTGTTCTTGTTCTTCATGTTCTTCTTCTTGTTCTTGTTCTTCTTCTTCTTGTTCTTGTTCTTTTTCTTCTGGTTCTTCTTCTTCTTCTTGTTCTTCTTGTTCTTCTTCTTCTTGTTGTTCTTCTTCTGGTTCTTCTTCTTGTTCTTGTTCTTCTACTTCTTCTTGTTCTTCTTGTTATTCTTGTTCTTCTTCTTGTTGTTCTTCTTCTTGTTCTTCTTCTTGTTCTTGTTCTTCTACTTCTTCTTCTTCTTCTTCTTGTTCTTCTTCTTGTTCTTCTTGTTCTTCTTCTTTTTCTTCCTGTTCTTCTTCTTCTTCTTCTTCTTGTTCTTCTTCTTCTTCTTCTTCTTGTTCTTCTTCTTCTTCTTGTACTTCTTCTTCTTGTTCTTGTTCTTGTTCTTCTTCTTCTTCTTCTTCTTCTTGTACTTCTTCTTCTTGTTCTTCTTGTTCTTCTTCTTCTTGTTCTTCTTGTTCTTGTTCTTGTTCTTCTTGTTCTTGTTCTTGTTCTTCTTGTTCTTGTTCTTCTTCTGGTTCTTGTTCTTGTTCTTCTTGTTCTTGTTCTTCTTCTTGTTCTTCTTCTTCTTCTTCTTGTTCTTGTTCTTGTTCTTCTTCTTCTTGTTGTTCTTCTTGTTCTTGTTCTTGTTCTTGTTCTTATTCTTCTTCTTCTTGTTCTTCTTCTTCTTCTTGTTCTTCTTCTTCTTGTTCTTGTTCTTCTTCTTCTTCTTGTTCTTCTTCTTCTTGTTCTTCTTCTTCTTGTTCTTGTTGTTGTTCTTCTTCTTCTTCTTCTTGTTCTTCTTCTTCTTGTTCCTCTTATTCTTCTTCTTGTTCTTCTTCTTATTCTTCTTGGTCTTCTTCTTCTTCTTCTTCTTGTTCTTCTTCTTCTTGTTCCTCTTATTCTTCTTCTTGTTCTTCTTCTTCTTCTTCTTGTTCTTCTTCTTCTTTTTCTTCTTCTTCTTGTTCTTCTTCTTGTTCTTCTTCTTGTTCTTCTTCTTCTTGTTCTTGTTCTTCTTGTTCTTGTTCTTCTTCTTGTTCTTCTTGTTCTTCTTCTACTTCTTCTTGTTCTTCTTCTTCTTGTTCTTCTTGTTCTTCTTCTTGTTCGTCTTCTTCTTCTTCTTCTTGTTCTTCTTCTACTTCTTCTTGTTCTTCTTCTTCTTGTTCTTCTTGTTCTTCTTCTTGTTCGTCTTCTTCTTCTTCTTCTTGTTCTTCTTCTTGTTCTTCTTGTTCTTCTTGTTCTTCTTCTTCTTCTTGTTCTTCTTGTTCTTCATCTTGTTCTTCTTCTTCTTCTTCTTGTTCTTCTTCTTCTTCTCGTTCTTCTTGTTCTTCTTCTTGTTCTTCTTGTTCTTCTTGTTCTTCTTGTTCTTCTTCTTGTTCTTCTTGTTTTTGTTCTTCTTGTTCTTGTTCTTCTTCTTGTTCTTGTTCTTCTTGTTCTTGTTCTTGTTCTTCTTGTTCTTGTTCTTCCTGTTCTTGTTCTTCTTCTTGTTCTTCTTCTTCTTCTTGTTCTTCTTGTTCTCGTTCTTCTTGTTCTTCTTGTTCTTCTTCTTCTTCTTGTTCTTCTTCTTGTTGTTCTTCTTCTTGTTCTTCTTGTTCTTCTTGTTCTTCTTGTTCTTTTTCTTGTTCTTCATGTTCTTCTTCTTGTTCTTGTTCTTCTTCTTGTTCTTGTTCTTTTTCTTCTTGTTCTTCTTCTTCTTCTTGTTCTTCTTGTT
>CM051662.1:48583763-48586263 GCA_028020825.1 Podargus strigoides
TTCTTCTTGTTCTAGTTCTTCTTGTTCTTGTTCTTCTTCTGGTTCTTGTTCTTGTTCTTCTTGTTCTTGTTCTTCTTGTTCTTCTTCTTCTTCTTGTTCTTGTTCTTGTTCTTCTTCTTCTTCTTGTTCTTCTTGTTCTTGTTGTTGTTCTTGTTCTTCTTCTTCTTCTTCTTGTTCTTCTTCTTCTTGTTCTTCTTCTTCTTCTTGTTCTTCTTCTTCTTGTTCTTCTTCTTCTTCTTCTTCTTGTTCTTCTTCTTCTTGTTCTTCTTCTTCTTGTTCTTGTTGTTGTTCTTCTTCTTCTTCTTCTTGTTCTTCTTCTTCTTGTTCCTCTTATTCTTCTTCTTGTTCTTCTTCTTCTTCTTCTTGTTCTTCTTCTTCTTGTTCTTCTTCTTCTTGTTCTTCTTCTTGTTCTTCTTGTTCTTCTTCTTCTTGTTCTTGTTCTTCTTGTTCTTGTTCTTCTTCTTGTTCTTGTTCTTCTTGTTCTTGTTCTTGTTCTTCTTGTTCTTGTTCTTCTTCTTCTTGTTCTTCTTCTTGTTCTTCTTCTTCTCCTTGTTCTTCTTCTGCTTCTTGTTCTTCTTCTACTTCTTCTTGTTCTTCTTCTTCTTGTTCTTCTTGTTCTTCTTCTTGTTCTTCTTCTTGTTCGTCTTGTTCTTCTTCTTGTTCGTCTTCTTCTTCTTCTTGTTCTTCTTCTTCTTCTTCTTGTTCTTCTTCTTCTTGTTCTTCTTCTTCTTCTCGTTCTTCTTGTTCTTCTTCTTGTTCTTCTTGTTCTTCTTCTTCTTCTTCTTCTTCTTCTTGTTCTTCTTCTTGTTCTTCTTGTTCTTCTTGTTCTTCTTGTTCTTCTTGTTCTTCTTCTTGTTCTTCTTCTTCTTCTTCTTCTTCTTCTTCTTCTTGTTCTTCTTCTTCTCGTTCTTCTTGTTCTTCTTCTTGTTCTTCTTGTTCTTCTTCTTCTTCTCGTTCTTCTTATTCTTGTTCTTCTTCTTCTTGTTCTTCTTCTTCTTCATGTTCTTCTTCTTCTTGTTCTTCTTCTTCTTCTTGTTCTTCTTATTCTTGTTCTTCTTCTTGTTCTTCTTCTTCTTCTTCTTCTTGTTCTTCTTGTTCATGTCCTTCTTCTTGTTCGTCTTGTTCTTCTTCTTGTTCGTCTTCTTCTTCTTGTTCTTCTTCTTCTTCTTGTTCTTGTTCTTCTTGTTCTTCTTCTTGTTCTTCTTGTATTCGTACTTCTTGTTCTTCTTGTTCTTCTTCTTCTTCTTGTTTTTCTTGTTCTTCTTCTTCTTGTTGTTCTTCTTCTGGTTCTTCTACTTCTACTTCTTCTTCTTCTTCTTGTTCTTCTTGTTCTTCTTCTTGTTCTTCTTCTTGTTCTTCTTGTTCTTGTTCTTCTTGTTCTTCTTGTTCTTGTTCTTGTTCTTGTTCTTCTTCTTGTTCTTCTTCTTGTTCTTCTTCTTCTTCTTGTTCTTCCTGTTCTTGTTCTTTTTCTTGTTCTTGTTCTTCTTGTTCTTGTTCTTCTTCTTGTTCTTCTTCTTCTTGTTCTTCTTCTTCTTGTTCTTCTTCTTCTTCTTGTTCTTCTTCTTCTTGTTCTTCTTGTTCTTCTTCTTCTTGTTCTTCTTCTTCTTTTTCTTCTTCTTCTTGTTCTTGTTGTTGTTCTTCTTCTTCTTCTTCTTGTTCTTCTTCTTCTTGTTCCTCTTATTCTTCTTCTTGTTCTTCTTCTTCTTCTTCTTGTTCTTCTTCTTGTTGTTCTTCTTCTTCTTGTTCTTCTTCTTGTTCTTCTTCTTGTTCTTCTTCTTCTTGTTCTTGTTCTTCTTGTTCTTGTTCTTCTTCTTGTTCTTGTTCTTCTTGTTCTTGTTCTTGTTCTTCTTGTTCTTGTTCTTCTTCTTCTTCTCGTTCTTCTTGTTCTTCTTCTTGTTCTTCTTGTTCTTCTTGTTCTTCTTTTTGTTCTTCTTGTTCTTGTTCTTCTTGTTCTTGTTCTTCTTCTTGTTCTTCTTCTTGTTCTTCTTCTTCTTCTCGTTCTTCTTATTCTTGTTCTTCTTCTTCTTGTTCTTCTTCTTCTTGTTCTTCTTCTTCTTCTTCATGTTCTTCTTCTTCTTGTTGTTGTTCTTCTTCTTCTTGTTCTTCTTATTCTTGTTCTTCTTCTTCTTGTTCTTCTTCTTCTTCTTCTTCTTGTTCTTCTTGTTCTTCTTGTTCTTCTTGTTCATGTCCTTCTTCTTGTTCGTCTTGTTCTTCTTCTTGTTCGTCTTCTTCTTCTTGTTCTTCTTCTTCTTCTTGTTCTTGTTCTTCTTGTTCTTCTTCTTGTTCTTCTTGTTCTCGTACTTCTTCTTCTTCTTGTTCTTCTTCTTCTTCTTGTTTTTCTTGTTCTTCTTCTTCTTGTTGTTCTTCTTCTGGTTCTTCTACTTCTACTTTTTCTTCTTCTTCTTGTTCTTGTTCTTCTTGTTCTTCTTCTTGTTCTTCTTCTTGTTCTTCTTGTTCTTCTTGTTCTTCATCTTGTTCTTCTTCTTGTTCTTCTTGTTCT
>CM051662.1:48591263-48593763 GCA_028020825.1 Podargus strigoides
TTCTTCTTCTGGTTCTTCTTCTTGTTCTTGTTCTTCTACTTCTTCTTGTTCTTCTTGTTATTCTTGTTCTTCTTCTTGTTGTTCTTCTTCTTGTTCTTCTTCTTGTTCTTGTTCTTCTACTTCTTCTTCTTCTTCTTCTTGTTCTTCTTCTTGTTCTTGTTCTTCTTGTTCTTGTTCTTCTTGTTCTTGTTCTTCTTCTTCTTGTTCTTCTTCTTCTTGTTCCTCTTATTCTTCTTCTTGTTCTTCTTCTTCTTGTTCTTGTTCTTCTTGTTCTTGTTCTTCTTCTTGTTCTTGTTCTTCTTGTTCTTGTTCTTGTTCTTCTTGTTCTTGTTCTTCTTCTTCTTGTTCTTCTTCTTGTTCTTCTACTTCTTCTTGTTCTTCTTCTTCTTCTTCTTCTTGTTCTTCTTCTTGTTCTTCTTCTTGTTTGTCTTGTTCTTCTTCTTGTTCGTCTTCTTCTTCTTCTTGTTCTTCTTCTTGTTCTTCTTGTTCTTCTTGTTCTTCTTGTTCTTCTTGTTCTTCTTGTTGTTCTTCTTCTTCTTCTTCTTGTTCTTCTTCTTCTTGTTCTTCTTCTTCTTCTCGTTCTTCTTGTTCTTCTTCTGGTTCTTCTTGTTCTTCTTGTTCTTCTTCTTGTTCTTCTTGTTCTTCTTCTTGTTGTTCTTCTTCTTCTTGTTCTTCTTCTTGTTCTTCTTATTCTTGTTCTTCTTCTTCTTCTCGTTCTTCTTGTTCTTCTTCTTGTTCTTCTTGTTCTTCTTCTTCTTCTTGTTCTTCTTGTTCTTCTTCTTCTTGTTCCTCTTATTCTTCTTCTTGTTCTTCTTCTTCTTCTTCTTGTTCTTCTTCTTGTTGTTCTTCTTCTTCTTGTTCTTCTTCTTGTTCTTCTTCTTGTTCTTCTTCTTCTTGTTCTTGTTCTTCTTGTTCTTGTTCTTCTTCTTGTTCTTGTTCTTCTTGTTCTTGTTCTTGTTCTTCTTGTTCTTGTTCTTCTTCTTCTTCTCGTTCTTCTTGTTCTTCTTCTTGTTCTTCTTGTTCTTCTTGTTCTTCTTTTTGTTCTTCTTGTTCTTGTTCTTCTTGTTCTTGTTCTTCTTCTTGTTCTTCTTCTTTTTCTTCTTCTTCTTCTCGTTCTTCTTATTCTTGTTCTTCTTCTTCTTGTTCTTCTTCTTCTTGTTCTTCTTCTTCTTCTTCATGTTCTTCTTCTTCTTGTTGTTGTTCTTCTTCTTCTTGTTCTTCTTATTCTTGTTCTTCTTCTTCTTGTTCTTCTTCTTCTTCTTCTTCTTGTTCTTCTTGTTCTTCTTGTTCTTCTTGTTCATGTCCTTCTTCTTGTTCGTCTTGTTCTTCTTCTTGTTCGTCTTCTTCTTCTTGTTCTTCTTCTTCTTCTTGTTCTTGTTCTTCTTGTTCTTCTTCTTGTTCTTCTTGTTCTCGTACTTCTTCTTCTTCTTGTTCTTCTTCTTCTTCTTGTTTTTCTTGTTCTTCTTCTTCTTGTTGTTCTTCTTCTGGTTCTTCTACTTCTACTTTTTCTTCTTCTTCTTGTTCTTGTTCTTCTTGTTCTTCTTCTTGTTCTTCTTCTTGTTCTTCTTGTTCTTCTTGTTCTTCATCTTGTTCTTCTTCTTGTTCTTCTTGTTCTTGTTCTTCTTGTTCTTCTTGTTCTTGTTCTTGTTCTTGTTCTTGTTCTTGTTCTTGTTCTTCTTCTTGTTCTTGTTCTTCTTCTTGTTCTTCTTCTTGTTCTTCTTCTTCTCCTTGTTCTTCCTGTTCTTGTTCTTTTTCTTGTTCTTGTTCTTCTTGTTCTTGTTCTTCTTGTTCTTCTTCTTCTTCTTGTTCTTCTTGTTCTTCTTGTTCTTTTTCTTCTTGTTCTTGTTCTTCTTCTTGTTCTTTTTCTTCTTGTTCTTGTTCTTCTTCTTGTTCTTGTTCTTCTTCTTGTTCTTCTTCTTGTTCTTCTTCTTCTCCTTGTTCTTCCTGTTCTTGTTCTTTTTCTTGTTCTTGTTCTTCTTGTTCTTGTTCTTCTTGTTCTTCTTCTTGTTCTTCTTGTTCTTCTTCTACTTCTTCTTGTTCTTCTTCTTCTTCTTCTTGTTCTTCTTGTTCTTCTTCTTGTTCTTCTTGTTCTTGTTCTTCTTGTTCTTCTTCTTCTTCTTGTTCTTCTTCTTCTTCTTGTTCTTTTTCTTCTTCTTGTTCTTGTTCTTCTTGTTCTTGTTCTTCTTCTTCTTGTTCTTCTTCTTCTTGTTCTTGTTCTTCTTCTTCTTCTGCTTGTTCTTGTTCTTCTTGTTCTTCTTCTTGTTCGTCTTCTTCTTCTTGTTCTTCTTCTTCTTCTTGTTCTCCTTCTTGTTCTTCTTGTTCTTCTTGTTCTTCTTGTTCTTCTTCTTGTTCTTCTTCTTATTCTTCTTCTTGTTCTTTTTGTTCTTGTTCTTCTTATTCTTCTTCTTGTTCTTCTTGTTCTTGTTCTTCTTGTTCTTCTTCTTGTTCTTGTTCTTGTTCTTGTTCTTCTTGTTCTTGTTCTTGTTCTTCTTCTTGTTCT
>CM051662.1:48598763-48606263 GCA_028020825.1 Podargus strigoides
TTGTTGTTCTTCTTCTTCTTCTTCTTGTTCTTCTTCTTCTTGTTCTTCTTCTTCTTCTCGTTCTTCTTGTTCTTCTTCTTGTTCTTCTTGTTCTTCTTGTTCTTCTTCTTGTTCTTCTTGTTCTTGTTCTTCTTGTTCTTGTTCTTCTTCTTGTTCTTGTTCTTCTTCTCGTTCTTCTTATTCTTGTTCTTCTTCTTCTTGTTCTTCTTCTTCTTCATGTTCTTCTTCTTCTTCTTGTTCTTCTTATTCTTGTTCTTCTACTTCTTGTTCTTCTTCTTCTTCTTGTTCTTCTTGTTCTTCTTGTTCATGTCCTTCTTGTTCGTCTTGTTCTTCTTCTTGTTCGTCTTCTTCTTCTTGTTCTTCTTCTTCTTCTTCTTGTTCTTCTTGTTCTTCTTCTTTTTCTTCTTGTATTCGTACTTCTTGTTCTTCTTGTTCTTCTTCTTCTTGTTGTTTTTCTTGTTCTTCTTCTTCTTGTTGTTCGTCTTCTGGTTCTTCTACTTCTTCTACTTCTTCTTCTTCTTCTTGTTCTTGTTCTTCTTGTTCTTCTTCTTGTTCTTCTTCTTGTTCTTCTTCTTGTTCTTCTTGTTCTTCTTCTTGTTCTTCTTCTTGTTCTTCTTGTTCTTCTTCTTCTTGTTCTTCTTCTTCTTGTTCTTGTTGTTTTTGTTCTTCTTCTTCTTCTTGTTCTTCTTCTTCTTGTTCCTCTTATTCTTCTTCTTGTTCTTCTTCTTCTTCTTGTTCTTCTTCTTCTTGTACTTCTTCTTCTTGTTCTTCTTCTTGTTCTTCTTCTTCTTGTTCTTGTTCTTCTTGTTCTTCTTCTTCTTCTTGTTCTTGTTCTTCTTGTTCTTGTTCTTCTTGTTCTTGTTCTTCTTCTTCTTGTTCTTCTTCTTGTTCTTCTTCTTCTCCTTGTTCTTCTTCTTCTTCTTGTTCTTCTTCTACTTCTTCTTGTTCTTCTTCTTGTTCTTCTTGTTCGTCTTCTTGTTCTTCTTCTTCTTGTACTTCTTCTTGTTCTTCTTCTTGTTCTTCTTCTTCTTGTTCTTGTTCTTCTTGTTCTTGTTCTTCTTCTTGTTCTTGTTCTTCTTGTTCTTGTTCTTGTTCTTCTTCTTCTTGTTCTTCTTCTTCTTGTTGTTCTTCTTGTTCTTCTTCTTCTCCTTGTTCTTCTTCTTCTTCTTGTTCTTCTTCTACTTCTTCTTGTTCTTCTTCTTCTTGTTCTTCTTGTTCTTCTTCTTGTTCTTCTTCTTGTTCGTCTTGTTCTTCTTCTTGTTCGTCTTCTTCTTCTTCTTCTTGTTCTTCTTCTTGTTCTTCTTGTTCTTGTTCTTCTTGTTCTTCTTGTTCTTCTACTTGTTCTTCTACTTGTTCTTCTTCTTCTTCTTCTTGTTCTTCTTCTTCTTGTTCTTCTTCTTCTTCTCGTACTTCTTGTTCTTCTTCTTGTTCTTCTTCTTGTTCTTCTTGTTCTTCTTGTTCTTCTTGTTCTTCTTGTTCTTCTACTTGTTCTTCTACTTGTTCTTCTTCTTCTTCTTCTTGTTCTTCTTCTTCTTGTTCTTCTTCTTCTTCTCGTTCTTCTTGTTCTTCTTCTTGTTCTTCTTGTTCTTCTTGTTCTTCTTCTTGTTCTTCTTGTACTTGTTCTTCTTGTTCTTGTTCTTCTTCTTGTTCTTCTTCTTGTTCTTCTTCTTGTTCTTCTTCTTGTTCTTCTTCTTGTTCTTGTTCTTGTTCTTCTTGTTCTTGTTCTTGTTCTTCTTGTTCTTGTTCTTCTTCTGGTTCTTGTTCTTGTTCTTCTTGTTCTTGTTCTTCTTCTTGTTCTTCTTGTTCTTCTTCTTGTTCTTGTTCTTGTTCTTGTTCTTCTTCTTCTTCTTGTTCTTCTTGTTCTTGTTCTTGTTCTTATTCTTGTTCTTCTTCTTCTTCTTCTTGTTCTTCTTCTTCTAGTTCTTCTTCTTCTTGTTCTTCTTCTTCTTGTTCTTGTTCTTCTTCTTCTTCTTGTTCTTCTTCTTGTTCTTCTTCTTCTTGTTCTTGTTGTTGTTCTTCTTCTTCTTCTTCTTGTTCTTCTTCTTCTTGTTCCTCTTATTCTTCTTCTTGTTCTTCTTCTTCTTCTTCTTGTTCTTCTTCTTCTTGTTATTCTTCTTCTTGTTCTTCTTCTTGTTCTTCTTCTTGTTCTTCTTCTTCTTCTTCTTGTTCTTCTTGTTCTTCTTCTTGTTCTTGTTCTTCTTGTTCTTGTTCTTGTTCTTCTTCTTCTTCTTCTTGTTCTTCTTCTTGTTCTTCTTCTTCTTGTTCTTCTTCTTCTTGTTCTTCTTCTACTTCTTCTTGTTCTTGTTCTTCTTCTTGTTCTTCTTGTTCTTCTTCTACTTCTTCTTGTTCTTCTTCTTCTTCTTCTTGTTCTTCTTGTTCTTCTTCTTGTTCTTCTTGTTCTTCTTCTTCTTGTTCTTCTTCTTCTTCTTGTTCTTCTTCTTCTTCTTGTTCTTTTTTTTCTTCTTGTTCTTGTTCTTCTTGTTCTTGTTCTTCTTCTTCTTGTTCTTCTTCTTCTTGTTCTTGTTCTTCTTCTTCTGCTGCTTGTTCTTGTTCTTCTTGTTCTTCTTGTTCGTCTTCTTCTTGTTCTTCTTCTTCTTCTTGTTCTCCTTCTTGTTCTTCTTGTTCTTCTTGTTCTTCTTGTTCTTCTTCTTGTTCGTCTTGTTCTTCTTCTTGTTCTTCTTCTTGTTCTTCTTGTTCTTGTTCTTCTTGTTCTTCTTCTTGTTCTTCTTCTTCTTCTTCTTCTTGTTCTTGTTCTTGTTCTTGTTCTTGTTCTTCTTCTTCTTCTTCTTGTTGTTCTTCCTCTTGTTCTTCTTCTTGTTCTTCTTCTTCTTGTTGTTCTTCTTCTTGTTCTTCTTCTTCTTCTTGTTCTTCTTCTGGTTCTTCTTGTTCTTGTTCTTCTTCTTGTTCTTCTTGTTCTTGTTCTTCTTCTTGTTCTTCTTGTTCTTCTTCTTGTTCTTGTTCTTGTTCTTGTTCTTCTTGTTCTTGTTCTTCTTGTTCTTGTTCTTCTTCTGGTTCTTGTTCTTGTTCTTGTTCTTGTTCTTCTTGTTCTTGTTCTTCTTCTTGTTCTTCTTGTTCTTCTTCTTGTTCTTGTTCTTGTTCTTGTTCTTCTTCTTCTTCTTGTTCTTCTTGTTCTTGTTCTTGTTCTTATTCTTGTTCTTCTTCTTCTTCTTCTTGTTCTTCTTCTTCTAGTTCTTCTTCTTCTTGTTCTTCTTCTTCTTGTTCTTGTTCTTCTTCTTCTTCTTGTTCTTCTTCTTGTTCTTCTTCTTCTTGTTCTTGTTGTTGTTCTTCTTCTTCTTGTTCTTGTTCTTCTTCTTCTTGTTCCTCTTATTCTTCTTCTTGTTCTTCTTCTTCTTGTTCTTCTTCTTCTTGTTCTTCTTCTTCTTGTTCTTCTTCTTGTTCTTCTTCTTGTTCTTCTTCTTCTTCTTCTTGTTCTTCTTCTTGTTCTTCTTCTTGTTCTTGTTCTTCTTGTTCTTGTTCTTGTTCTTCTTCTTCTTCTTCTTGTTCTTCTTCTTGTTCTTCTTCTTCTTGTTCTTCTTCTTCTTGTTCTTCTTCTACTTCTTCTTGTTCTTCTTGTTCTTCTTGTTCTTCTTGTTCTTCTTCTTGTTCTTCTTGTTCGTCTTGTTCTTCTTCTTGTTCGTCTTCTTCTTCTTCTTCTTCTTGTTCTTCTTGTTCTTCTTGTTCTTCTTGTTCTTCTTGTTCTTCTTGTTCTTCTTCTTGTTCTTCTTCTTCTTGTTCTTCTTCTTCTTGTTCTTCTTCTTCTTGTTCTTCTTCTTCTTCTCGTTCTTCTTGTTCTTCTTCTTGTTCTTCATGTTCTTCTTGTTCTTCTTTTTGTTCTTCTTGTTCTTGTTCTTCTTGTTCTTGTTCTTCTTGTTCTTGTTCTTCTTGTTCTTGTTCTTCTTCTTGTTCTTCTTCTTCTTGTTCTTCTTCTTCTTCTTCATGTTCTTCTTCTTCTTGTTGTTCTTCTTCTTCTTCTTGTTCTTCTTATTCTTGTTCTTCTTCTTCTTGTTTTCTTCTTCTTCTTCTTGTTCTTCTTCTTCTTCTTCTTCTTGTTCTTCTTGTTCTTCTTGTTCATGTCCTTCTTCTTGTTCGTCTTGTTCTTCTTCTTGTTCGTCTTCTTCTTCTTGTTCTTCTTCTTCTTGTTGTTCTTGTTCTTCTTGTTCTTCTTCTTGTTCTTCTTGTTCTCGTACTTCTTGTTCTTCTTGTTCTTCTTCTTCTTCTTGTTTTTCTTGTTCTTCTTCTTCTTGTTGTTCTTCTTCTGGTTCTTCTACTTCTACTTTTTCTTCTTCTTCTTGTTCTTGTTCTTCTTGTTCTTCTTCTTGTTCTTCTTGTTCTTCATCTTGTTCTTCTTCTTGTTCTTCTTGTTCTTGTTCTTCTTCTTGTTCATCTTCTTGTTCTTCTTCTTCTCCTTGTTCTTCCTGTTCTTGTTCTTTTTCTTGTTCTTGTTCTTCTTGTTCTTGTTCTTCTTGTTCTTCTTCTTCTTCTTGTTCTTCTTAATCTTCTTGTTCTTTTTCTTCTTGTTCTTGTTCTTCTTCTTGTTCTTTTTCTTCTTGTTCTTGTTCTTCTTCTTCTTGTTCTTCTTCTTCTTGTTCTTCTTCTTCTTGTTCTTCTTCTTCTTGTTCTTGTTCTTGTTCTTCTTCTTCTTGTTCTTGTTCTTCTTGTTCTTTTTCTTGTTCTTCTTGTTCTTCTTGTTCTTGTTCTTCTTCTTGTTCTTCTTGTTCTTCTTCTACTTCTTCTTGTTCTTCTTCTTCTTCTTCTTGTTCTTCTTGTTCTTCTTCTTCTTCTTGTTCTTCTTGTTGTTCTGCTTGTTCTTGTTCTCTTGTTCTTCTTGTTCGTCTTCTTCTTCTTGTTCTTCTTCTTCTTCTTGTTCTCCTTCTTGTTCTTCTTGTTCTTCTTGTTCTTCTTGTTCTTCTTCTTGTTCTTCTTGTTCTTCTTCTTGTTCTTCTTCTTGTTCTTCTTGTTCTTGTTCTTCTTGTTCTTCTTCTTGTTCTTCTTGTTCTTGTTCTTCTTGTTCTTGTTCTTCTTGTTCTTCTTCTTGTTCTTCTTCTTGTTCTTCTTCTTGTACTTCTTCTTCTTCTTGTTCTTGTTCTTGTTCTTGTTCTTCTTCTTCTTGTTGTTTTTCCTCTTGTTCTTCTTCTTGTTCTTCTTCTTCTTCTTGTTCTTCTTCTTGTTCTTCTTCTTCTTCTTGTTCTTCTTCTTCTTCTTGTTCTTCTTCTGGTTCTTCTTGTTCTTGTTCTTCTTCTTGTTCTTCTTGTTCTTGTTCTTCTTCTTGTTCTTCTTGTTCTTCTTCTTGTTCTTGTTCTTCTTCTTCTTCTTCTTCTTCTTCTTCTTGTTCTTCTTCTTCTTCTCGTTCTTCTTGTTCTTCTTCTTGTTCTTCTTGTTCTTCTTGTTCTTCTTGTTCTTCTTGTTCTTGTTCTTCTTGTTCTTGTTTTCTTCTTGTTCTTCTTCTTGTTCTTCTTCTTCTTCTCGTTCTTCTTATTCTTGTTCTTCTTCTTCTTGTTCTTCTTCTTCTTCATGTTCTTCTTCTTGTTCTTCTTCTTCTTCTTGTTCTTCTTCTTCTTGTTGTTTTTCCTCTTGATCTTCTTCTTGTTCTTCTTCTTCTTCTTGTTCTTCTTCTTGTTCTTCTTCTTCTTCTTGTTCTTCTTCTTCTTCTTGTTCTTCTTCTGGTTCTTCTTGTTCTTGTTCTTCTTCTTGTTCTTCTTGTTCTTGTTCTTCTTCTTCTTCTTGTTCTTCTTGTTCTTGTTCTTGTTCTTATTCTTGTTCTTCTTCTTCTTCTTCTTGTTCTTCTTCTTCTAGTTCTTCTTCTTCTTGTTCTTCTTCTTCTTGTTCTTGTTCTTCTTCTTCTTCTTGTTCTTCTTCTTGTTCTTCTTCTTCTTGTTCTTGTTGTTGTTCTTCTTCTTCTTCTTCTTGTTCTTCTTCTTCTTGTTCCTCTTATTCTTCTTCTTGTTCTTCTTCTTCTTCTTCTTGTTCTTCTTCTTTTTGTTATTCTTCTTCTTGTTCTTCTTCTTGTTCTTCTTCTTGTTCTTCTTCTTCTTCTTCTTGTTCTTCTTGTTCTTGTTCTTCTTCTTGTTCTTGTTCTTCTTGTTCTTGTTCTTGTTCTTCTTCTTCTTCTTCTTGTTCTTCTTCTTGTTCTTCTTCTTCTTGTTCTTCTTCTTCTTGTTCTTCTTCTACTTCTTCTTGTTCTTGTTCTTCTTCTTGTTCTTCTTGTTCTTCTTCTACTTCTTCTTGTTCTTCTTCTTCTTCTTCTTGTTCTTCTTGTTCTTCTTCTTGTTCTTCTTGTTCTTCTTCTTCTTGTTCTTCATCTTCTTGTTCTTCTTCTTGTTCTTCTTGTTCTTCTTCTTCTTGTTCTTCTTGTTCTTCTTCTTCTTGTTCTTCTTCTTCTTCTTCTTTTTCTTCTTCTTCTTCTTCTTGTTCTTCTTCTTGTTCTTCTTGTTCTTCTTGTTCTTCTTGTTCTTCTTGTTCTTCTTGTTCTTCTTCTTGTTCTTCTTCTTCTTGTTCTTCTTCTTCTTGTTCTTCTTCTTCTTGTTCTTCTTCTTCTTCTTCTTTTTCTTCTTCTTCTTCTTCTTGTTCTTCTTCTTCTTGTTCTTCTTCTTCTTCTTCTTGTTCTTCTTGTTCTTCTTCTTGTTCTTCTTGTTCTTCTTCTTCTTGTTCTTCATCTTCTTGTTCTTCTTCTTGTTCTTCTTGTTCTTCTTCTTCTTGTTCTTCTTGTTCTTCTTCTTCTTGTTCTTCTTCTTCTTCTTCTTTTTCTTCTTCTTCTTCTTCTTGTTCTTCTTCTTGTTCTTCTTGTTCTTCTTGTTCTTCTTGTTCTTCTTGTTCTTCTTGTTCTTCTTCTTGTTCTTCTTCTTCTTGTTCTTCTTCTTCTTGTTCTTCTTCTTCTTGTTCTTCTTCTTCTTCTCGTTCTTCTTGTTCTTCTTCTTGTTCTTCATGTTCTTCTTGTTCTTCTTTTTGTTCTTCTTGTTCTTGTTCTTCTTGTTCTTGTTCTTCTTGTTCTTGTTCTTCTTGTTCTTGTTCTTCTTCTTGTTCTTCTTCTTCTTGTTCTTCTTCTTCTTCTTCATGTTCTTCTTCTTCTTTTTGTTCTTCTTCTTCTTCTTGTTCTTCTTATTCTTGTTCTTCTTCTTCTTGTTTTCTTCTTCTTCTTCTTGTTCTTCTTCTTCTTCTTCTTCTTGTTCTTCTTGTTCTTCTTGTTCATGTCCTTCTTCTTGTTCGTCTTGTTCTTCTTCTTGTTCGTCTTCTTCTTCTTGTTCTTCTTCTTCTTGTTGTTCTTGTTCTTCTTGTTCTTCTTCTTGTTCTTCTTGTTCTCGTACTTCTTGTTCTTCTTGTTCTTCTTCTTCTTCTTGTTTTTCTTGTTCTTCTTCTTCTTGTTGTTCTTCTTCTGGTTCTTCTACTTCTACTTTTTCTTCTTCTTCTTGTTCTTGTTCTTCTTGTTCTTCTTCTTGTTCTTCTTGTTCTTCATCTTGTTCTTCTTCTTGTTCTTCTTGTTCTTGTTCTTCTTCTTGTTCATCT
>CM051662.1:48608763-48611263 GCA_028020825.1 Podargus strigoides
TCTTGTTCTTGTTCTTCTTGTTCTTGTTCTTCTTGTTCTTGTTCTTCTTCTGGTTCTTGTTCTTGTTCTTGTTCTTCTTGTTCTTGTTCTTCTTCTTGTTCTTCTTGTTCTTCTTCTTGTTCTTGTTCTTGTTCTTGTTCTTCTTCTTCTTCTTGTTCTTCTTGTTCTTGTTGTTGTTCTTATTCTTGTTCTTCTTCTTCTTCTTCTTGTTCTTCTTCTTCTAGTTCTTCTTCTTCTTGTTCTTCTTCTTCTTGTTCTTGTTCTTCTTCTTCTTCTTGTTCTTCTTCTTGTTCTTCTTCTTCTTGTTCTTGTTGTTGTTCTTCTTCTTCTTGTTCTTGTTCTTCTTCTTCTTGTTCCTCTTATTCTTCTTCTTGTTCTTCTTCTTCTTGTTCTTCTTCTTCTTGTTCTTCTTCTTCTTGTTCTTCTTCTTGTTCTTCTTCTTGTTCTTCTTCTTCTTCTTCTTGTTCTTGTTCTTGTTCTTCTTCTTGTTCTTGTTCTTCTTGTTCTTGTTCTTGTTCTTCTTCTTCTTCTTCTTGTTCTTCTTCTTGTTCTTCTTCTTCTTGTTCTTCTTCTTCTTGTTCTTCTTCTACTTCTTCTTGTTCTTCTTGTTCTTCTTGTTCTTCTTGTTCTTCTTCTTGTTCTTCTTGTTCGTCTTGTTCTTGTTGTTCGTCTTCTTCTTCTTCTTCTTGTTGTTCTTCTTGTTCTTCTTGTTCTTCTTGTTCTTCTTGTTCTTCTTGTTCTTCTTCTTGTTCTTCTTCTTCTTGTTCTTCTTCTTCTTGTTCTTCTTCTTCTTGTTCTTCTTCTTCTTCTCGTTCTTCTTGTTCTTCTTCTTGTTCTTCATGTTCTTCTTGTTCTTCTTTTTGTTCTTCTTGTTCTTCTTGTTCTTGTTCTTGTTCTTCTTGTTCTTGTTCTTCTTGTTCTTGTTCTTCTTCTTGTTCTTCTTCTTCTTGTTCTTCTTCTTCTTCTTCATGTTCTTCTTCTTCTCGTTGTTCTTCTTCTTCTTCTTGTTCTTCTTATTCTTGTTCTTCTTCTTCTTGTTTTCTTCTTCTTCTTCTTGTTCTTCTTCTTCTTCTTCTTCTTGTTCTTCTTGTTCTTCTTGTTCATGTCCTTCTTCTTGTTCGTCTTGTTCTTCTTCTTGTTCGTCTTCTTCTTCTTGTTCTTCTTCTTCTTGTTGTTCTTGTTCTTCTTGTTCTTCTTCTTGTTCTTCTTGTTCTCGTACTTCTTGTTCTTCTTGTTCTTCTTCTTCTTCTTGTTTTTCTTGTTCTTCTTCTTCTTGTTGTTCTTCTTCTGGTTCTTCTACTTCTACTTTTTCTTCTTCTTCTTGTTCTTGTTCTTCTTGTTCTTCTTCTTGTTCTTCTTGTTCTTCATCTTGTTCTTCTTCTTGTTCTTCTTGTTCTTGTTCTTCTTCTTGTTCATCTTCTTGTTCTTCTTCTTCTCCTTGTTCTTCCTGTTCTTGTTCTTTTTCTTGTTCTTGTTCTTCTTGTTCTTGTTCTTCTTGTTCTTCTTCTTCTTCTTGTTCTTCTTAATCTTCTTGTTCTTTTTCTTCTTGTTCTTGTTCTTCTTCTTGTTCTTTTTCTTCTTGTTCTTGTTCTTCTTCTTCTTGTTCTTCTTCTTCTTGTTCTTCTTCTTCTTGTTCTTCTTCTTCTTGTTCTTGTTCTTGTTCTTCTTCTTCTTGTTCTTGTTCTTCTTGTTCTTTTTCTTGTTCTTCTTGTTCTTCTTGTTCTTGTTCTTCTTCTTGTTCTTCTTGTTCTTCTTCTACTTCTTCTTGTTCTTCTTCTTCTTCTTCTTGTTCTTCTTGTTCTTCTTCTTCTTCTTCTTGTTCTTCTTCTTCTTGTTCTTCTTCTTCTTCTTGTTCTTCTTCTTCTTCTTGTTCTTCTTGTTGTTCTGCTTGTTCTTGTTCTCTTGTTCTTCTTGTTCGTCTTCTTCTTCTTGTTCTTCTTCTTCTTCTTGTTCTCCTTCTTGTTCTTCTTGTTCTTCTTGTTCTTCTTGTTCTTCTTCTTGTTCTTCTTGTTCTTCTTCTTGTTCTTCTTCTTGTTCTTCTTGTTCTTGTTCTTCTTGTTCTTCTTCTTGTTCTTCTTGTTCTTGTTCTTCTTGTTCTTGTTCTTCTTGTTGTTCTTCTTGTTCTTCTTCTTGTTCTTCTTCTTGTACTTCTTCTTCTTCTTGTTCTTGTTCTTGTTCTTGTTCTTCTTCTTCTTGTTGTTTTTCCTCTTCTTCTTCTTCTTGTTCTTCTTCTTCTTCTTGTTCTTCTTCTTGTTCTTCTTCTTCTTCTTGTTCTTCTTCTTCTTCTTGTTCTTCTTCTGGTTCTTCTTGTTCTTGTTCTTCTTCTTGTTCTTCTTGTTCTTGTTCTTCTTCTTGTTCTTCTTGTTCTTCTTCTTGTTCTTGTTCTTCTTCTTCTTCTTCTTCTTCTTCTTCTTGTTCTTCTTCTTCTTCTCGTTCTTCTTGTTCTTCTTCTTGTTCTTCTTGTTCTTCTTGTTCTTCTTGTTCTTCTTGTTCTTGTTCT
>CM051662.1:48613763-48616263 GCA_028020825.1 Podargus strigoides
TTCTTCTTGTTCTTGTTCTTGTTCTTCTTGTTCTTATTCTTCCTGTTCTTGTTCTTCTTCTTGTTCTTCTTCTTCTTCTTGTTCTTCTTGTTCTCGTTCTTCTTGTTCTTCTTCTTGTTCTTCTTCTTCTTGTTGTTCTTCTTCTTCTTCTTGTTCTTCTTGTTCTTCTTGTTGTTCTTCTTGTTGTTCTTCTTCTCCTTGTTCTTGTTCTTCTTGTTCTTCTTGTTCTTCTTCTTCTTGTTCTTGTTCTTTTTCTTCTTGTTCTTGTTCTTCTTCTTGTTCTTCTTGTTCTTCTTCTTCTTGTTGTTCTTCTTCTGGTTCTTCTTCTTGTTCTTGTTCTTCTACTTCTTCTTGTTCTTCTTGTTATTCTTGTTCTTCTTCTTGTTGTTCTTCTTCTTGTTCTTCTTCTTGTTCTTGTTCTTCTACTTCTTCTTCTTCTTCTTCTTGTTCTTCTTCTTGTTCTTGTTCTTCTTGTTCTTGTTCTTCTTGTTCTTGTTCTTGTTCTTCTTCTTCTTGTTCTTCTTCTTCTTGTTCCTCTTATTCTTCTTCTTGTTCTTCTTCTTCTTGTTCTTGTTCTTCTTGTTCTTGTTCTTCTTCTTGTTCTTGTTCTTCTTGTTCTTGTTCTTGTTCTTCTTGTTCTTGTTCTTCTTCTTCTTGTTCTTCTTCTTGTTCTTCTTCTTCTCCTTGTTCTTCTTCTTCTTCTTGTTCTTCTTCTACTTCTTCTTGTTCTTCTTCTTCTTCTTCTTCTTGTTCTTCTTCTTGTTCTTCTTCTTGTTCGTCTTGTTCTTCTTCTTGTTCGTCTTCTTCTTCTTCTTCTTGTTGTTCTTCTTGTTCTTCTTGTTCTTCTTGTTCTTCTTGTTCTTCTTGTTCTTCTTCTTGTTCTTCTTCTTCTTGTTCTTCTTCTTCTTGTTCTTCTTCTTCTTGTTCTTCTTCTTCTTCTCGTTCTTCTTGTTCTTCTTCTTGTTCTTCATGTTCTTCTTGTTCTTCTTTTTGTTCTTCTTGTTCTTGTTCTTCTTGTTCTTGTTCTTCTTCTTGTTCTTGTTCTTCTTCTCGTTCTTCGTATTCTTGTTCTTCTTCTTCTTGTTCTTCTTCTTCTTCATGTTCTTCTTCTTCTTCTTGTTCTCCTTCTTCTTCTTGTTCTTCTTATTCTTGTTCTTCTACTTCTTGTTCTTCTTCTTCTTCTTCTTCTTGTTCTTCTTGTTCTTCTTGTTCATGTCCTTCTTGTTCGTCTTGTTCTTCTTCTTGTTCGTCTTCTTCTTCTTGTTCTTCTTCTTCTTCTTCTTGTTCTTCTTGTTCTTCTTCTTTTTCTTCTTGTATTCGTACTTCTTGTTCTTCTTGTTCTTCTTCTTCTTGTTGTTTTTCTTGTTCTTCTTCTTCTTGTTGTTCGTCTTCTGGTTCTTCTACTTCTTCTACTTCTTCTTCTTCTTCTTCTCCTTGTTCTTCTTCTTCTTCTTGTTCTTCTTCTACTTCTTCTTGTTCTTCTTCTTGTTCTTCTTGTTCGTCTTCTTGTTCTTCTTCTTCTTGTACTTCTTCTTGTTCTTCTTCTTGTTCTTCTTCTTCTTGTTCTTGTTCTTCTTGTTCTTGTTCTTCTTCTTGTTCTTGTTCTTCTTGTTCTTGTTCTTGTTCTTCTTCTTCTTGTTCTTCTTCTTCTTGTTCTTGCTGTTGTTCTTCTTCTTGTTCTTGTTCTTCTTCTTCTTGTTCCTCTTATTCTTCTTCTTGTTCTTCTTCTTCTTGTTCTTCTTCTTCTTCTTGTTCTTCTTCTTCTTGTTCTTCTTCTTCTTGTTCTTGTTCTTCTTGTTCTTGTTCTTCTTCTTGTTCTTGTTCTTCTTGTTCTTGTTCTTGTTCTTCTTGTTCTTGTTCTTCTTCTTCTTGTTCTTCTTCTTGTTCTTCTTCTTCTCCTTGTTCTTCTTCTTCTTCTTGTTCTTCTTCTACTTCTTCTTGTTCTTCTTCTTCTTCTTCTTCTTGTTCTTCTTCTTGTTCTTCTTCTTGTTCGTCTTGTTCTTCTTCTTGTTCGTCTTCTTCTTCTTCTTCTTGTTGTTCTTCTTGTTCTTCTTGTTCTTCTTGTTCTTCTTGTTCTTCTTGTTCTTCTTCTTGTTCTTCTTCTTCTTGTTCTTCTTCTTCTTGTTCTTCTTCTTCTTGTTCTTCTTCTTCTTCTCGTTCTTCTTGTTCTTCTTCTTGTTCTTCATGTTCTTCTTGTTCTTCTTTTTGTTCTTCTTGTTCTTGTTCTTCTTGTTCTTGTTCTTCTTCTTGTTCTTGTTCTTCTTCTCGTTCTTCGTATTCTTGTTCTTCTTCTTCTTGTTCTTCTTCTTCTTCATGTTCTTCTTCTTCTTCTTGTTCTCCTTCTTCTTCTTGTTCTTCTTATTCTTGTTCTTCTACTTCTTGTTCTTCTTCTTCTTCTTCTTCTTGTTCTTCTTGTTCTTCTTGTTCATGTCCTTCTTGTTCGTCTTGTTCTTCTTCTTGTTCGTCTTCTTCTTCTTGTTCTTCTTCTTCTTCTTCTTGT
>CM051662.1:48653763-48663763 GCA_028020825.1 Podargus strigoides
TGTTCAACTTCTTCTTCTTGTCTTCTTCTTCTTCTTGTTCTTCTGTTCTTCTTCTTGTTCTTCTTGTTCTTCTTCTTCTCCTTGTTCTTCTTTTTCTTCTTGTTCGTCTTCTTGTTCTTCTTGTTCTTCTTGTTCTTCTTGTTCTTCTTGTTCTTCTTGTTCTTCTTCTTGTTCTTCTTGTTCTTCTTCTTGTTCTTCTTGTTCTTCTTGTTCTTCTTGTTCTTCTTCTTGTTCTTCTTCTTGTTCTTCTTGTTCTTGTTCTTGTTCTTGTTCTTCTTGTTCTTTTTCTTGTTCTTGTTCTTCTTCTTCTTGTTCTTCTTCTTGTTCTTCTTGTTCTTATTTTTCTTCTTGTTCTTCTTGTTCTTATTCTTCTTGTTGTTCTTCTTCTGGTTCTTCTTCTTGTTGTTCTTCTTGTTCTTATTGTTCTTCTTGTTCTTCTTCTTGTTCTTCTTGTTCTTGTTCTTCTTGTTCTTCTTCTTGTTCATCTTCTTCTTCTTGTTCTTCTTCTTCTTCTTCTTGTTCTTCTTGTTCTTGTTCTTCTTCTTCTTGTTCTTCTTCTTCTTGTTCAACTTCTTCTTCTTGTTCTTCTTCTTCTTCTTGTTCTTCTTGTTGTTCTTCTTCTGGTTCTTCTTCTTGTTGTTCTTCTTGTTCTTATTGTTCTTCTTGTTCTTCTTCTTGTTCTTCTTGTTCTTGTTCTTCTTGTTCTTCTTCTTGTTCATCTTCTTCTTCTTGTTCTTCTTCTTCTTCTTGTTCTTCTTGTTCTTGTTCTTCTTCTTCTTGTTCTTCTTCTTCTTGTTCAACTTCTTCTTCTTGTTCTTCTTCTTCTTCTTGTTCTTCTTGTTGTTCTTCTTGTTCTTCTTGTTCTTCTTCTTCTCCTTGTTCTTCTTCTTTTTCTTCTTGTTCGTCTTCTTGTTCTTCTTTTTCTTCTTCTTCTTCTTGTTCTTCTTCTTCTTCTTGTTCTTCTTGTTCTTCTTCTTGTTCTTCTTGTTCTTCTTCTTCTCCTTGTTCTTCTTTTTCTTCTTGTTCGTCTTCTTGTTCTTCTTGTTCTTCTTGTTCTTCTTGTTCTTCTTGTTCTTCTTGTTCTTCTTGTTCTTCTTCTTGTTCTTCTTGTTCTTCTTCTTGTTCTTCTTGTTCTTCTTGTTCTTCTTCTTGTTCTTCTTCTTGTTCTTCTTGTTCTTGTTCTTGTTCTTGTTCTTCTTGTTCTTTTTCTTGTTCTTGTTCTTCTTCTTCTTGTTCTTCTTCTTGTTCTTCTTTTTCTTCTTCTTCTTCTTCTTCTTCTTCTTGTTCTTCTTCTTCTTCTTATTCTTCTTGTTCTTCTTGTTCTTCTTGTTCTTCTTGTTTTTGTTCTTGTTCTTGTTCTTCATGTTCTTCATGTTCTTCTTGTTCTTGCTCTTCTTCTTCTTGTTCTTCTTCTTCTTGTTCTTCTTCTTCTTGTTCTTCTTCTTGTTCTTCTTCTTCTTCTTGTTCTTCTTCTTCTTCTTGTTCTTCTACTTCTTCTTGTTCTTCTTGTTCTTCTTGTTCTTCTTGTTCTTGTTCTTCTTGTTCTTGTTCTTCTTGTTCTTGTTCTTCTTCTTGTTCTTCTTCTTGTTCTTCTTCTTCTCGTTCTTCTTATTCTTGTTCTTCTTCTTCTTGTTCTTCTTCTTCTTGTTCTTCTTCTTCTTCATGTTCTTCTTCTTGTTCTTCTTCTTCTTCTTGTTCTTCTTATTCTTGTTCTTCTTCTTCTTGTTCTTCTTCTTCTTCTTCTTCTTGTTCTTCTTGTTCTTCTTCTTGTTCATGTCCTTCTTGTTCGTCTTGTTCTTCTTCTTGTTCGTCTTCTTCTTCTTGTTCTTCTTCTTCTTCTTGTTCTTGTTCTTCTTGTTCTTCTTATTCTCGTACTTCTTGTTCTTCTTGTTCTTCTTCTTCTTCTTGTTTTTCTTGTTCTTCTTCTTCTTGTTGTTCTTCTTCTGGTTCTTCTACTTCTTCTACTTCTTCTTCTTCTTCTTGTTGTTCTTCCTCTTGTTCTTCTTCTTGTTCTTCTTCTTCTTGTTGTTCTTCTTGTTCTTCTTCTTCTTCTTGTTCTTCTTCTTCTTGTTCTTGTTCTTCTTCTTCTTCTTGTTCTTCTTCTTCTTGTTCTTCTTCTTCTTGTTCTTTTTCTTGTTCTTGTTCTTCTTCTTCTTCTTCTTGTTCTTGTTCTTCTTGTTCTTCTTCTTGTTCTTCTTGTTCTTGTTCTTCTTGTTCTTCTTCTTGTTCATCTTCTTCTTGTTCTTCTTCTTCTTCTTGTTCTTCTTCTTGTTCAACATCTTCTTCTTGTTCTTCTTCTTCTTCTTGTTCTTCTTGTTCTTCTTCTTGTTCTTCTTGTTCTTCTTCTTCTCCTTGTTCTTCTTCTTTTTCTTCTTGTTCGTCTTCTTGTTCTTCTTGTTCGTCTTGTTCTTCTTGTTCTTCTTGTTCTTCTTGTTCTTCTTGTTCTTCTTCTTGTTCTTCTTGTTCTTCTTCTTGTTCTTCTTGTTCTTCTTGTTCTTCTTCTTGTTCTTCTTCTTGTTCTTCTTGTTCTTGTTCTTGTTCTTCTTGTTCTTCTTCTTGTTCTTGTTCTTCTTCTTCTTGTTCTTATTCTTGTTCTTCTTGTTCTTCTTCTTCTTCTTGTTCTTCTTGTTCTTATTCTTCTTGTTGTTCTTCTTCTGGTTCTTCTTCTTGTTGTTCTTCTTGTTCTTATTGTTCTTCTTGTTCTTCTTCTTGTTCTTCTTGTTCTTGTTCTTCTTGTTCTTCTTCTTGTTCATCTTCTTCTTCTTGTTCTTCTTCTTCTTCTTGTTCTTCTTCTTGTTCAACTTCTTCTTCTTGTTCTTCTTCTTCTTCTTGTTCTTCTTCTTGTTCTTCTTGTTCTTCTTGTTCTTCTTCTTCTCCTTGTTCTTCTTCTTTTTCTTCTTGTTCGTCTTCTTGTTCTTCTTGTTCTTCTTGTTCTTCTTGTTCTTCTTGTTCTTCTTGTTCTTCTTCTTGTTCTTCTTTTTCTTCTTCTTCTTCTTCTTCTTCTTCTTCTTGTTCTTCTTCTTCTTCTTATTCTTCTTGTTCTTCTTGTTCTTCTTGTTCTTCTTGTTCTTGTTCTTGTTCTTGTTCTTCATGTTCTTCATGTTCTTCTTGTTCTTGCTCTTCTTCTTCTTGTTCTTGTTCTTCTTGTTCTTCTTCTTCTTCTTGTTCTTCTTCTTCTTCTTGTTCTTCTTCTGGTTCTTCTTCTTGTTCTTGTTCTTCTACTTCTTCTTGTTCTTCTTGTTATTCTTGTTCTCCTTCTTGTTGTTCTTCTTGTTCTTCTTCCTGTTCTTGTTCTTCTACTTCTTCTTCTTCTTCTTCTTGTTCTTCTTCTTGTTCTTCTTCTTCTTTTTCTTCTTGTTCTTCTTCTTCTTCTTCTTCTTCTTGTTCTTCTTCTTCTTCTTCTTGTTCTTCTTCTTCTTCTTGTTCTTGTTCTTCTTCTTCATCTTCTTCTTGTACTTCTTCTTCTTGTTCTTCTTGTTCTTCTTCTTCTTGTTCTTCTTCTTGTTCTTCTTCTTGTTCTTCTTCTTGTTCTTGTTCTTCTTGTTCTTGTTCTTGTTCTTCTTGTTCTTGTTCTTCTTCTTGTTCTTCTTCTTGTTCTTGTTTTTGTTCTTGTTCTTCTTCTTGTTCTTCTTCTTCTTCTTGTTCTTCTTCTTCTTGTTCTTCTTCTTGTTCTTCTTCTTGTTCTTCTTCTTCTTGTTCTTGTTCTTCTTGTTCTTGTTCTTCTTCTTGTTCTTCTTGTTCTTGTTCTTGTTCTTCTTCTTGTTCTTCTTCTTCTTGTTCTTCTACTTCTTCTTGTTCTTCTTCTTGTTCTTCTTGTTCTTCTTGTTCTTCTTCTTGTTCTTCTTGTTCTTGTTCTTGTTCTTCTTGTTCTTGTTCTTCTTCTTGTTCTTCTTCTTGTTCTTCTTCTTCTTCTCGTTCTTCTTCTTCTTGTTCTTCTTCTTCTTGTTCTTCTTCTTCTTGTTCTTCTTCTTCTTGTTCTTCTTCTTGTTCTTCTTCTTGTTCTTCTTCTTCTTGTTCTTGTTCTTCTTGTTCTTGTTCTTCTTCTTGTTCTTCTTCTTCTTGTTCTTCTACTTCTTCTTGTTCTTCTTCTTGTTCTTCTTGTTCTTCTTGTTCTTCTTCTTGTTCTTCTTGTTCTTGTTCTTGTTCTTCTTGTTCTTGTTCTTCTTCTTGTTCTTCTTCTTGTTCTTCTTCTTCTTCTCGTTCTTCTTATTCTTGTTCTTCTTCTTCTTGTTCTTCTTCTTCTTGTTCTTCTTCTTCTTCATGTTCTTCTTCTTGTTCTTCTTGTTCTTCTTGTTCTTCTTATTCTTGTTCTTCTTCTTCTTGTTCTTCTTCTTCTTCTTCTTCTTCTTGTTCTTCTTGTTCTTCTTCTTGTTCATGTCCTTCTTGTTCGTCTTGTTCTTCTTCTTGTTCGTCTTCTTCTTCTTGTTCTTCTTCTTCTTCTTGTTCTTGTTCTTCTTGTTCTTCTTCTTCTTGTTCTTTTTCTTGTTCTTGTTCTTCTTCTTCTTCTTCTTGTTCTTGTTCTTCTTGTTCTTCTTCTTGTTCTTCTTGTTCTTGTTCTTCTTGTTCTTCTTCTTGTTCATCTTCTTCTTGTTCTTCTTCTTCTTCTTGTTCTTCTTCTTGTTCTTCTTCTTCTTCTTGTTCTTCTTGTTCTTCTTCTTGTTCTTCTTGTTCTTCTTCTTCTCCTTGTTCTTCTTTTTCTTCTTGTTCGTCTTCTTGTTCTTCTTGTTCTTCTTGTTCTTCTTGTTCTTCTTGTTCTTCTTGTTCTTCTTCTTGTTCTTCTTGTTCTTCTTCTTGTTCTTCTTGTTCTTCTTGTTCTTCTTGTTCTTCTTCTTGTTCTTCTTCTTGTTCTTCTTGTTCTTGTTCTTGTTCTTGTTCTTCTTGTTCTTTTTCTTGTTCTTGTTCTTCTTCTTCTTGTTCTTCTTCTTGTTCTTCTTGTTCTTATTTTTCTTCTTGTTCTTCTTGTTCTTATTCTTCTTGTTGTTCTTCTTCTGGTTCTTCTTCTTGTTGTTCTTCTTGTTCTTATTGTTCTTCTTGTTCTTCTTCTTGTTCTTCTTGTTCTTGTTCTTCTTGTTCTTCTTCTTGTTCATCTTCTTCTTCTTGTTCTTCTTCTTCTTCTTCTTGTTCTTCTTGTTCTTGTTCTTCTTCTTCTTGTTCTTCTTCTTCTTGTTCAACTTCTTCTTCTTGTTCTTCTTCTTCTTCTTGTTCTTCTTGTTGTTCTTCTTCTGGTTCTTCTTCTTGTTGTTCTTCTTGTTCTTATTGTTCTTCTTGTTCTTCTTCTTGTTCTTCTTGTTCTTGTTCTTCTTGTTCTTCTTCTTGTTCATCTTCTTCTTCTTGTTCTTCTTCTTCTTCTTCTTGTTCTTCTTGTTCTTGTTCTTCTTCTTCTTGTTCTTCTTCTTCTTGTTCAACTTCTTCTTCTTGTTCTTCTTCTTCTTCTTGTTCTTCTTGTTGTTCTTCTTGTTCTTCTTGTTCTTCTTCTTCTCCTTGTTCTTCTTCTTTTTCTTCTTGTTCGTCTTCTTGTTCTTCTTTTTCTTCTTCTTCTTCTTGTTCTTCTTCTTCTTCTTGTTCTTCTTGTTCTTCTTCTTGTTCTTCTTGTTCTTCTTCTTCTCCTTGTTCTTCTTTTTCTTCTTGTTCGTCTTCTTGTTCTTCTTGTTCTTCTTGTTCTTCTTGTTCTTCTTGTTCTTCTTGTTCTTCTTCTTGTTCTTCTTGTTCTTCTTCTTGTTCTTCTTGTTCTTCTTGTTCTTCTTCTTGTTCTTCTTCTTGTTCTTCTTGTTCTTGTTCTTGTTCTTGTTCTTCTTGTTCTTTTTCTTGTTCTTGTTCTTCTTCTTCTTGTTCTTCTTCTTGTTCTTCTTTTTCTTCTTCTTCTTCTTCTTCTTCTTCTTGTTCTTCTTCTTCTTCTTATTCTTCTTGTTCTTCTTGTTCTTCTTGTTCTTCTTGTTTTTGTTCTTGTTCTTGTTCTTCATGTTCTTCATGTTCTTCTTGTTCTTGCTCTTCTTCTTCTTGTTCTTCTTCTTCTTGTTCTTCTTCTTCTTGTTCTTCTTCTTGTTCTTCTTCTTCTTCTTGTTCTTCTTCTTCTTCTTGTTCTTCTACTTCTTCTTGTTCTTCTTGTTCTTCTTGTTCTTCTTGTTCTTGTTCTTCTTGTTCTTGTTCTTCTTGTTCTTGTTCTTCTTCTTGTTCTTCTTCTTGTTCTTCTTCTTCTCGTTCTTCTTATTCTTGTTCTTCTTCTTCTTGTTCTTCTTCTTCTTGTTCTTCTTCTTCTTCATGTTCTTCTTCTTGTTCTTCTTCTTCTTCTTGTTCTTCTTATTCTTGTTCTTCTTCTTCTTGTTCTTCTTCTTCTTCTTCTTCTTGTTCTTCTTGTTCTTCTTCTTGTTCATGTCCTTCTTGTTCGTCTTGTTCTTCTTCTTGTTCGTCTTCTTCTTCTTGTTCTTCTTCTTCTTCTTGTTCTTGTTCTTCTTGTTCTTCTTATTCTCGTACTTCTTGTTCTTCTTGTTCTTCTTCTTCTTCTTGTTTTTCTTGTTCTTCTTCTTCTTGTTGTTCTTCTTCTGGTTCTTCTACTTCTTCTACTTCTTCTTCTTCTTCTTGTTGTTCTTCCTCTTGTTCTTCTTCTTGTTCTTCTTCTTCTTGTTGTTCTTCTTGTTCTTCTTCTTCTTCTTGTTCTTCTTCTTCTTGTTCTTGTTCTTCTTCTTCTTCTTGTTCTTCTTCTTCTTGTTCTTCTTCTTCTTGTTCTTTTTCTTGTTCTTGTTCTTCTTCTTCTTCTTCTTGTTCTTGTTCTTCTTGTTCTTCTTCTTGTTCTTCTTGTTCTTGTTCTTCTTGTTCTTCTTCTTGTTCATCTTCTTCTTGTTCTTCTTCTTCTTCTTGTTCTTCTTCTTGTTCAACATCTTCTTCTTGTTCTTCTTCTTCTTCTTGTTCTTCTTGTTCTTCTTCTTGTTCTTCTTGTTCTTCTTCTTCTCCTTGTTCTTCTTCTTTTTCTTCTTGTTCGTCTTCTTGTTCTTCTTGTTCGTCTTGTTCTTCTTGTTCTTCTTGTTCTTCTTGTTCTTCTTGTTCTTCTTCTTGTTCTTCTTGTTCTTCTTCTTGTTCTTCTTGTTCTTCTTGTTCTTCTTCTTGTTCTTCTTCTTGTTCTTCTTGTTCTTGTTCTTGTTCTTCTTGTTCTTCTTCTTGTTCTTGTTCTTCTTCTTCTTGTTCTTATTCTTGTTCTTCTTGTTCTTCTTCTTCTTCTTGTTCTTCTTGTTCTTATTCTTCTTGTTGTTCTTCTTCTGGTTCTTCTTCTTGTTGTTCTTCTTGTTCTTATTGTTCTTCTTGTTCTTCTTCTTGTTCTTCTTGTTCTTGTTCTTCTTGTTCTTCTTCTTGTTCATCTTCTTCTTCTTGTTCTTCTTCTTCTTCTTGTTCTTCTTCTTGTTCAACTTCTTCTTCTTGTTCTTCTTCTTCTCCTTGTTCTTCTTCTTTTTCTTCTTGTTCGTCTTCTTGTTCTTCTTGTTCTTCTTGTTCTTCTTGTTCTTCTTGTTCTTCTTGTTCTTCTTCTTGTTCTTCTTTTTCTTCTTCTTCTTCTTCTTCTTCTTCTTCTTGTTCTTCTTCTTCTTCTTATTCTTCTTGTTCTTCTTGTTCTTCTTGTTCTTCTTGTTCTTGTTCTTGTTCTTGTTCTTCATGTTCTTCATGTTCTTCTTGTTCTTGCTCTTCTTCTTCTTGTTCTTGTTCTTCTTGTTCTTCTTCTTCTTCTTGTTCTTCTTCTTCTTGTTGTTCTTCTTCTGGTTCTTCTTCTTGTTCTTGTTCTTCTACTTCTTCTTGTTCTTCTTGTTATTCTTGTTCTCCTTCTTGTTGTTCTTCTTGTTCTTCTTCCTGTTCTTGTTCTTCTACTTCTTCTTCTTCTTCTTCTTGTTCTTCTTCTTGTTCTTCTTCTTCTTTTTCTTCTTGTTCTTCTTCTTCTTCTTCTTCTTCTTGTTCTTCTTCTTCTTCTTCTTGTTCTTCTTCTTCTTCTTGTTCTTGTTCTTCTTCTTCATCTTCTTCTTGTACTTCTTCTTCTTGTTCTTCTTGTTCTTCTTCTTCTTGTTCTTCTTCTTGTTCTTCTTCTTGTTCTTCTTCTTGTTCTTCTTCTTGTTCTTGTTCTTCTTGTTCTTGTTCTTGTTCTTCTTGTTCTTGTTCTTCTTCTTGTTCTTCTTCTTGTTCTTGTTTTTGTTCTTGTTCTTCTTCTTGTTCTTCTTCTTCTTCTTGTTCTTCTTCTTCTTGTTCTTCTTCTTGTTCTTCTTCTTGTTCTTCTTCTTCTTGTTCTTGTTCTTCTTGTTCTTGTTCTTCTTCTTGTTCTTCTTGTTCTTGTTCTTGTTCTTGTTCTTGTTCTTCTTCTTCTTGTTCTTCTACTTCTTCTTGTTCTTCTTCTTGTTCTTCTTGTTCTTCTTGTTCTTCTTCTTGTTCTTCTTGTTCTTGTTCTTGTTCTTCTTGTTCTTGTTCTTCTTCTTGTTCTTCTTCTTGTTCTTCTTCTTCTTCTCGTTCTTCTTCTTCTTGTTCTTCTTCTTCTTGTTCTTCTTCTTCTTGTTCTTCTTCTTCTTGTTCTTCTTCTTGTTCTTCTTCTTGTTCTTCTTCTTCTTGTTCTTGTTCTTCTTGTTCTTGTTCTTCTTCTTGTTCTTCTTGTTCTTGTTCTTGTTCTTGTTCTTGTTCTTCTTCTTCTTGTTCTTCTACTTCTTCTTGTTCTTCTTCTTGTTCTTCTTGTTCTTCTTGTTCTTCTTCTTGTTCTTCTTGTTCTTGTTCTTGTTCTTCTTGTTCTTGTTCTTCTTCTTGTTCTTCTTCTTGTTCTTCTTCTTCTTCTCGTTCTTCTTATTCTTGTTCTTCTTCTTCTTGTTCTTCTTCTTCTTGTTCTTCTTCTTCTTCATGTTCTTCTTCTTGTTCTTCTTGTTCTTCTTGTTCTTCTTATTCTTGTTCTTCTTCTTCTTGTTCTTCTTCTTCTTCTTCTTCTTCTTGTTCTTCTTGTTCTTCTTCTTGTTCATGTCCTTCTTGTTCGTCTTGTTCTTCTTCTTGTTCGTCTTCTTCTTCTTGTTCTTCTTCTTCTTCTTGTTCTTGTTCTTCTTGTTCTTCTTCTTCTTGTTCTTTTTCTTGTTCTTGTTCTTCTTCTTCTTCTTCTTGTTCTTGTTCTTCTTGTTCTTCTTCTTGTTCTTCTTGTTCTTGTTCTTCTTGTTCTTCTTCTTGTTCATCTTCTTCTTGTTCTTCTTCTTCTTCTTGTTCTTCTTCTTGTTCAACATCTTCTTCTTGTTCTTCTTCTTCTTCTTGTTCTTCTTGTTCTTCTTCTTGTTCTTCTTGTTCTTCTTCTTCTCCTTGTTCTTCTTCTTTTTCTTCTTGTTCGTCTTCTTGTTCTTCTTGTTCGTCTTGTTCTTCTTGTTCTTCTTGTTCTTCTTGTTCTTCTTGTTCTTCTTCTTGTTCTTCTTGTTCTTCTTCTTGTTCTTCTTGTTCTTCTTGTTCTTCTTCTTGTTCTTCTTCTTGTTCTTCTTGTTCTTGTTCTTGTACTTCTTGTTCTTCTTCTTGTTCTTGTTCTTCTTCTTCTTGTTCTTATTCTTGTTCTTCTTGTTCTTCTTCTTCTTCTTGTTCTTCTTGTTCTTATTCTTCTTGTTGTTCTTCTTCTGGTTCTTCTTCTTGTTGTTCTTCTTGTTCTTATTGTTCTTCTTGTTCTTCTTCTTGTTCTTCTTGTTCTTGTTCTTCTTGTTCTTCTTCTTGTTCATCTTCTTCTTCTTGTTCTTCTTCTTCTTGTTCTTCTTCTTGTTCAACTTCTTCTTCTTGTTCTTCTTCTTCTTCTTGTTCTTCTTCTTGTTCTTCTTGTTCTTCTTGTTCTTCTTCTTCTCCTTGTTCTTCTTCTTTTTCTTCTTGTTCGTCTTCTTGTTCTTCTTGTTCTTCTTGTTCTTCTTGTTCTTCTTGTTCTTCTTGTTCTTCTTCTTGTTCTTCTTTTTCTTCTTCTTCTTCTTCTTCTTCTTCTTCTTGTTCTTCTTCTTCTTCTTATTCTTCTTGTTCTTCTTGTTCTTCTTGTTCT
>CM051662.1:48668763-48673763 GCA_028020825.1 Podargus strigoides
TTCTTCTTGTTCAACATCTTCTTCTTGTTCTTCTTCTTCTTCTTGTTCTTCTTGTTCTTCTTCTTGTTCTTCTTGTTCTTCTTCTTCTCCTTGTTCTTCTTCTTTTTCTTCTTGTTCGTCTTCTTGTTCTTCTTGTTCGTCTTGTTCTTCTTGTTCTTCTTGTTCTTCTTGTTCTTCTTGTTCTTCTTCTTGTTCTTCTTGTTCTTCTTCTTGTTCTTCTTGTTCTTCTTGTTCTTCTTCTTGTTCCTCTTCTTGTTCTTCTTGTTCTTGTTCTTGTTCTTCTTGTTCTTCTTCTTGTTCTTGTTCTTCTTCTTCTTGTTCTTATTCTTGTTCTTCTTGTTCTTCTTCTTCTTCTTGTTCTTCTTGTTCTTATTCTTCTTGTTGTTCTTCTTCTGGTTCTTCTTCTTGTTGTTCTTCTTGTTCTTATTGTTCTTCTTGTTCTTCTTCTTGTTCTTCTTGTTCTTGTTCTTCTTGTTCTTCTTCTTGTTCATCTTCTTCTTCTTGTTCTTCTTCTTCTTCTTGTTCTTCTTCTTGTTCAACTTCTTCTTCTTGTTCTTCTTCTTCTTCTTGTTCTTCTTCTTGTTCTTCTTGTTCTTCTTGTTCTTCTTCTTCTCCTTGTTCTTCTTCTTTTTCTTCTTGTTCGTCTTCTTGTTCTTCTTGTTCTTCTTGTTCTTCTTGTTCTTCTTGTTCTTCTTGTTCTTCTTCTTGTTCTTCTTTTTCTTCTTCTTCTTCTTCTTCTTCTTCTTCTTGTTCTTCTTCTTCTTATTATTCTTCTTGTTCTTCTTGTTCTTCTTGTTCTTCTTGTTCTTGTTCTTGTTCTTGTTCTTCATGTTCTTCATGTTCTTCTTGTTCTTGCTCTTCTTCTTCTTGTTCTTGTTCTTCTTGTTCTTCTTCTTCTTCTTGTTCTTCTTCTTCTTGTTGTTCTTCTTCTGGTTCTTCTTCTTGTTCTTGTTCTTCTACTTCTTCTTGTTCTTCTTGTTATTCTTGTTCTCCTTCTTGTTGTTCTTCTTGTTCTTCTTCCTGTTCTTGTTCTTCTACTTCTTCTTCTTCTTCTTCTTGTTCTTCTTCTTGTTCTTCTTCTTCTTTTTCTTCTTGTTCTTCTTCTTCTTCTTCTTCTTCTTGTTCTTCTTCTTCTTCTTCTTGTTCTTCTTCTTCTTCTTGTTCTTGTTCTTCTTCTTCATCTTCTTCTTGTACTTCTTCTTCTTGTTCTTCTTGTTCTTCTTCTTCTTGTTCTTCTTCTTGTTCTTCTTCTTGTTCTTCTTCTTGTTCTTCTTCTTGTTCTTGTTCTTCTTGTTCTTGTTCTTGTTCTTCTTGTTCTTGTTCTTCTTCTTGTTCTTCTTCTTGTTCTTGTTTTTGTTCTTGTTCTTCTTCTTGTTCTTCTTCTTCTTCTTGTTCTTCTTCTTCTTGTTCTTCTTCTTGTTCTTCTTCTTGTTCTTCTTCTTCTTGTTCTTGTTCTTCTTGTTCTTGTTCTTCTTCTTGTTCTTCTTGTTCTTGTTCTTGTTCTTGTTCTTGTTCTTCTTCTTCTTGTTCTTCTACTTCTTCTTGTTCTTCTTCTTGTTCTTCTTGTTCTTCTTGTTCTTCTTCTTGTTCTTCTTGTTCTTGTTCTTGTTCTTCTTGTTCTTGTTCTTCTTCTTGTTCTTCTTCTTGTTCTTCTTCTTCTTCTCGTTCTTCTTATTCTTGTTCTTCTTCTTCTTGTTCTTCTTCTTTTTCTTCTTCTTCTTCTTCTTCTTCTTCTTGTTCTTCTTCTTCTTCTTATTCTTCTTGTTCTTCTTGTTCTTCTTGTTCTTCTTGTTTTTGTTCTTGTTCTTGTTCTTCATGTTCTTCATGTTCTTCTTGTTCTTGCTCTTCTTCTTCTTGTTCTTGTTCTTCTTGTTCTTCTTCTTCTTGTTCTTGTTCTTGTTCTTGTTCTTGTTCTTGTTCTTGTTCTTCTTCTTCTTGTTCTTCTTCTTCTTGTTCTTCTTCTTGTTCTTCTTCTTCTTCTTGTTCTTCTTCTTCTTCTTGTTCTTCTACTTCTTCTTGTTCTTCTTGTTCTTCTTGTTCTTCTTGTTCTTGTTCTTCTTGTTCTTGTTCTTCTTGTTCTTGTTCTTCTTCTTGTTCTTGTTCTTCTTCTTCTCGTTCTTCTTATTCTTGTTCTTCTTCTTCTTGTTCTTCTTCTTCTTGTTCTTCTTCTTCTTCATGTTCTTCTTCTTGTTCTTCTTCTTCTTCTTGTTCTTCTTATTCTTGTTCTTCTTCTTCTTGTTCTTCTTCTTCTTCTTCTTCTTGTTCTTCTTGTTCTTCTTCTTGTTCATGTCCTTCTTGTTCGTCTTGTTCTTCTTCTTGTTCGTCTTCTTCTTCTTGTTCTTCTTCTTCTTCTTGTTCTTGTTCTTCTTGTTCTTCTTCTTGTTCTTCTTATTCTCGTACTTCTTGTTCTTCTTGTTCTTCTTCTTCTTCTTGTTTTTCTTGTTCTTCTTCTTCTTGTTGTTCTTCTTCTGGTTCTTCTACTTCTTCTACTTCTTCTTCTTCTTCTTGTTGTTCTTCCTCTTGTTCTTCTTCTTGTTCTTCTTCTTCTTGTTGTTCTTCTTGTTCTTCTTCTTCTTCTTGTTCTTCTTCTTCTTGTTCTTGTTCTTCTTCTTCTTCTTGTTCTTCTTCTTCTTGTTCTTCTTCTTCTTGTTCTTTTTCTTGTTCTTGTTCTTCTTCTTCTTCTTCTTGTTCTTGTTCTTCTTGTTCTTCTTCTTGTTCTTCTTGTTCTTGTTCTTCTTGTTCTTCTTCTTGTTCATCTTCTTCTTGTTCTTCTTCTTCTTCTTGTTCTTCTTCTTGTTCAACATCTTCTTCTTGTTCTTCTTCTTCTTCTTGTTCTTCTTGTTCTTCTTCTTGTTCTTCTTGTTCTTCTTCTTCACCTTGTTCTTCTTCTTTTTCTTCTTGTTCGTCTTCTTGTTCTTCTTGTTCTTCTTGTTCTTCTTGTTCTTCTTGTTCTTCTTGTTCTTCTTGTTCTTCTTCTTGTTCTTATTGTTCTTCTTCTTGTTCTTCTTGTTCTTCTTGTTCTTCTTGTTCTTCTTCTTGTTCTTCTTCTTGTTCTTCTTGTTCTTGTTCTTGTTCTTCTTGTTCTTCTTCTTGTTCTTGTTCTTCTTCTTCTTGTTCTCATTCTTGTTCTTCTTGTTCTTCTTCTTCTTGTTCTTCTTGTTCTTATTCTTCTTGTTGTTCTTCTTCTGGTTCTTCTTCTTGTTGTTCTTCTTGTTCTTATTGTTCTTCTTGTACTTCTTCTTGTTCTTCTTGTTCTTGTTCTTCTTGTTCTTCTTCTTGTTCATCTTCTTCTTCTTGTTCTTGTTCTTCTTCATCTTCTTCTTGTACTTCTTCTTCTTCTTGTTCTTCTTCTTCTTGTTCTTCTTCTTGTTCTTCTTCTTGTTCTTCTTCTTCTTGTTCTTGTTCTTCTTGTTCTTGTTCTTCTTCTTGTTCTTCTTGTTCTTGTTCTTGTTCTTGTTCTTGTTCTTGTTCTTGTTCTTCTTCTTCTTGTTCTTCTACTTCTTCTTGTTCTTCTTCTTGTTCTTCTTGTTCTTCTTGTTCTTCTTCTTGTTCTTCTTGTTCTTGTTCTTGTTCTTCTTGTTCTTGTTCTTCTTCTTGTTCTTCTTCTTGTTCTTCTTCTTCTTCTCGTTCTTCTTATTCTTGTTCTTCTTCTTCTTGTTCTTCTTCTTCTTGTTCTTCTTCTTCTTCATGTTCTTCTTCTTGTTCTTCTTCTTCTTCTTGTTCTTCTTATTCTTGTTCTTCTTCTACTTGTTCTTCTTCTTCTTCTTCTTCTTCTTGTTCTTCTTGTTCTTCTTCTTGTTCATGTCCTTCTTGTTCGTCTTGTTCTTCTTCTTGTTCGTCTTCTTCTTCTTGTTCTTCTTCTTCTTCTTGTTCTTGTTCTTCTTGTTCTTCTTCTTGTTCTTCTTGTATTCGGACTTCTTGTTCTTCTTCTTCTTCTTCTTCTTCTTGTTTTTCTTGTTCTTCATCTTCTTGTTTTTCTTCTTCTGGTTCTTCTACTTCTTCTACTTCTTCTTCTTCTTCTTGTTCTTGTTCTTCTTGTTCTTCTTCTTGTTCTTCTTCTTGTTCTTCTTGTTCTTCTTCTTGTTCTTCTTCTTGTTCTTCTTGTTCTTCTTCTTATTCTTCTTCTTGTTCTTCTTGTTCTTGTTCTTCTTGTTCTTCTTGTTCTTGTTCTTGTTCTTCTTCTTGTTCTTGTTCTTCTTCTTGTTCTTCTTGTTGTTCTTCTTCTTCTTCTTGTTCTTCCTGTTCTTGTTCTTTTTCTTGTTCTTCTTCTTCTTGTTCTTCTTCTTCTTCTTGTTCTTTTTCTTCTTGTTCTTGTTCTTCTTCTTCTTGTTCTTCTTCTTCTTGTTCTTCTTCTTCTTGTTCTTCTTCTTCTTGTTCTTCTTCTTCTTCTTCTTCTTCTTGTTCTTGTTCTTCTTGTTCTTCTTGTTCTTCTTGTTCTTGTTCTTCTTGTTCTTCTTCTTGTTCTTCTTGTTCTTCTTCTACTTCTTCTTGTTCTTCTTCTTCTTCTTCTTGTTCTTCTTGTTCTTCTTCTTGTTCTTCTTGTTCTTCTTCTTCTTGTTCTTCTTCTTCTTCTTGTTCTTCTTCTTCTTCTTGTTCTTTTTCTTCTTCTTGTTCTTGTTCTTCTTCTTGTTCTTCTTCTTCTTGTTCTTGTTCTTCTTCTTCTTCTGCTTGTTCTTGTTCTTCTTGTTCTTCTTCTTGTTCGTCTTCTTCTTCTTGTTCTTCTTCTTCTTGTTGTTCTCCTTCTTGTTCTTCTTGTTCTTCTTCTTGTTCTTCTTGTTCTTCTTGTTCTTCTTCTTGTTCTTCTTCTTGTTCTTCTTGTTCTTCTTCTTCTTGTTCTTCTTGTTCTTCTTGTTCTTCTTGTTCTCGTACTTCTTGTTCTTCTTGTTCTTCTTCTTCTTCTTGTTTTTCTTGTTCTTCTTCTTCTTGTTGTTCTTCTTCTGGTTCTTCTACTTCTTCTACTTCTTCTTCTTCTTGTTGTTCTTGTTCTTCTTGTTCTTCTT
>CM051662.1:48696263-48698763 GCA_028020825.1 Podargus strigoides
TCTTCTTGTTCTTCTTCTTCTTCTTCTTCTTCTTCTTCTTCTTGTTCTTTTTCTTCTTCTTGTTCTTGTTCTTCTTCTTGTTCTTCTTCTTCTTGTTCTTGTTCTTCTTCTTCTTCTGCTTGTTCTTGTTCTTCTTGTTCTTCTTCTTGTTCGTCTTCTTCTTCTTGTTCTACTTCTTCTTGTTGTTCTCCTTCTTGTTCTTCTTGTTCTTCTTCTTGTTCTTCTTGTTCTTGTTCTTCTTCTTGTTCTTCTTCTTGTTCTTCTTCTTCTTCTTGTTCTTCTTCTTCTTGTTCTTCTTGTTCTTCTTGTTCTTCTTGTTCTCGTACTTCTTGTTCTTCTTGTTCTTCTTCTTCTTCTTGTTTTTCTTGTTCTTCTTCTTCTTGTTGTTCTTCTTCTGGTTCTTCTACTTCTTCTACTTCTTCTTCTTCTTGTTGTTCTTGTTCTTCTTGTTCTTCTTCTTGTTCTTGTTCTTGTTCTTCTTCTTGTTCTTCTTCTTGTTCTTCTTGTTCTTCTTCTTGTTCTTCTTCTTGTTCTTCTTGTTCTTGTTCTTCTTGTTCTTCTTGTTCTTGTTCTTGTTCTTCTTCTTGTTCTTGTTCTTCTTCTTGTTCTTCTTCTTGTTCTTCTTCTTCTTGTTGTTCTTCCTGTTCTTGTTCTTTTTCTTGTTCTTCTTCTTCTTGTTCTTCTTCTTCTTCTTGTTCTTTTTCTTCTTGTTCTTGTTCTTCTTCTTCTTGTTCTTCTTCTTCTTGTTCTTCTTCTTCTTGTTCTTCTTCTTATTCTTGTTCTTCTTCTTCTTCTTCTTGTTCTTGTTCTTCTTGTTCTTCTTTTTCTTGTTCTTCTTGTTCTTCTTCTTGTTCTTCTTGTTCTTCTTCTACTTCTTCTTGTTCTTCTTCTTCTTCTTCTTGTTCTTCTTGTTCTTCTTCTTGTTCTTCTTGTTCTTCTTGTTCTTCTTCTTCTTGTTCTTCTTCTTCTTCTTGTTCTTCTTCTTCTTCTTGTTCTTTTTCTTCTTCTTGTTCTTGTTCTTCTTCTTCTTGTTCTTCTTGTTATTGTTCTTCTTCTTCTTCTTGTTCTTTTTCTTCTTCTTGTTCTTGTTCTTCTTGTTCTTGTTCTTCTTCTTCTTGTTCTTCTTCTTCTTGTTCTTGTTCTTCTTCTCCTTCTGCTTGTTCTTGTTCTTCTTGTTCTTCTTCTTGTTCGTCTTCTTCTTCTTGTTCTTCTTCTTCTTGTTGTTCTCCTTCTTGTTCTTCTTGTTCTTCTTCTTGTTCTTCTTGTTCCTCTTGTTCTTCTTCTTGTTCTTCTTCTTGTTCTTCTTCTTGTTCTTCTTGTTCTTCTTCTTCTTGTTCTTCTTGTTCTTCTTGTTCTTCTTGTTCTTCTTCTTCTTGTTCTTGTTATTCTTGTTCTTGTTCTTCTTCTTGTTCTTCTTCTTGTTCTTCTTCTTCTCGTTCTTCTTATTCTTGTTCTTCTTCTTCTTGTTCTTCTTCTTCTTGTTCTTCTTCTTCTTCATGTTCTTCTTCTTGTTCTTCTTCTTCTTCTTGTTCTTCTTATTCTTCTTGTTCTTCTTATTCTTGTTCTTCTTCTTCTTGTTCTTCTTCTTCTTCTTCTTCTTGTTCTTCTTGTTCTTCTTCTTGTTCATGTCCTTCTTGTTCGTCTTGTTCTTCTTCTTGTTCGTCTTCTTCTTCTTGTTCTTCTTCTACTTCTTGTTCTTGTTCTTCTTGTTCTTCTTGTTCTTCTTGTTCTTCTTGTTCTCGTACTTCTTGTTCTTCTTGTTCTTCTTCTTCTTCTTGTTTTTCTTGTTCTTCTTCTTCTTGTTGTTCTTCTTCTGGTTCTTCTACTTCTTCTACTTCTTCTTCTTGTTCTTGTTCTTGTTCTTCTTGTTCTTCTTCTTGTTCTTCTTCTTGTTCTTCTTCTTGTTCTTCTTCTTGTTCTTCTTGTTCTTCTTCTTGTTCTTCTTCTTGTTCTTCTTGTTCTTGTTCTTCTTGTTCTTCTTGTTCTTGTTCTTGTTCTTCTTCTTGTTCTTGTTCTTCTTCTTGTTCTTCTTCTTGTTCTTCTTCTTCTTCTTGTTCTTCCTGTTCTTGTTCTTTTTCTTGTAATTCTTCTTGTTCTTCTTCTTCTTCTTGTTCTTTTTCTTCTTGTTCTTGTTCTTCTTCTTCTTGTTCTTCTTCTTCTTGTTCTTCTTCTTCTTGTTCTTCTTCTTCTTGTTCTTCTTCTTCTTGTTCTTGTTCTTCTTCTTCTTCTTCTTGTTCTTGTTCTTCTTGTTCTTCTTGTTCTTCTTGTTCTTGTTCTTCTTGTTCTTCTTCTTGTTCTTCTTGTTCTTCTTCACTTCTTCTTGTTCTTCTTCTTCTTCTTCTTGTTCTTCTTGTTCTTCTTCTTGTTCTTCTTCTTCTTCTTGTTCTTCTTCTTCTTGTTCTTCTTCTTCTTCTTCTTCTGCTTGTTCTTGTTCTTCTTGTTCTTCTTCTTGTTCGTCTTCTTCTTCTTGTTCTTCTTCTTCTTGTTGTTCTCCTTCTTG
>CM051662.1:48723763-48726263 GCA_028020825.1 Podargus strigoides
AATCATGCTTGTTGCCTTTTTGAAAACACAAAGTACAATCATTAATACAATAGTGACCAATAACAGGTGGAATTCAATAATAGGTGGAATTAACAAAGAAACAAAGTCACCCACAGAAGAGATGGAGACAACCAAGTTAATAGACTGATCATGTAGAAGTAATCCCATATTGTTTTCCCATGAAGCCCCATTTGCAAATGTCAAACGTGACCAGGGCCCAGTTGCAGGGAGAGTCAGGAGGTCCTTCCCCAACAGGAAAACTCTGTAAAGTGCGTCCACCTCACAGACAGACACTCCACTCTTTCCACAAATGGACTCAGGCCCTGTCCCCAAAGCAGGACACCTGGCAGTCATTTATCCAATGTGGGGCACCTGGGGCTTGTTTACCCAAGGGCTCCCCCCACAAGGCCGATCGCACCTCGGAGGAAAGCCAAAAGGCAAAGTCATCCCCTCCTTTTAAAGGACCATGGGAACTATCCATATGTCGTTCAATACATATATAGCCTTATTTTTTTTTTTTTTTTTTTATTTTTTTTTTTTTTTTTTTTTTTTTTTTTGGAGCTTTACATTGTACCTTAATGTGACCAGATTTTCCACAGCTGCAACATTTTGTGCCTCGATTACCGTTACCTTGTTGTACCAAGGGTCGGATAGCCGCAGCAAAAGCTGAGGCCATGAAACCAGCATGCTCTTCAGGTGTTCCTACCCCGGAACAAGCATCTATCATTTCAGCAATACTGGAGTTTTTAGGCAGACTCTGTAAAATACGCTTGCAGGTTTGGTTAGAATTTTCAACACCTAAAGACATGAGTAATGCTTCTCGCAGCTCATGCACAACTATTTTTCCTTTTTTCCTTCTTTTTTTTTTTTTTTTTTTTTTTTTCTTTTTTTTTTTTTTCTTTTTTCAGTTATTTTGAGATATTTTACCCACAGTTTAGTCCTAATCTGAGTCAGACTAAATCATAGTGACATTTTTTCTTTACCCCGGCTCCCTTTCCATTTCTTGTCCCAGCCTGCCCACCCACCAACCACGCTCCTTTTGAAATCTCGCACTCAGGTGAGGTGGGTCAGATAACGTTTGGTTCAGGCGGTGGGGGGGGAGGGCGGCGGTGGAACGGGCCATCGTTCGTCTGTGTCCATTGCCTCTTCTTCTGTCCCAGACACTTCTCTCTCGCCGCTGGAATAGGTGGGGGGGACGGAACAGGCATTCGGTCGGGGCCCCTGAAGCTGCAGATGTTCCGGCTGCTGCCGCAGCGCTCGCGGGGGAGAGGGGCGGGGGAGAGCGGGGGGTTGGAATGCCGATCGTGCCGCTCCGCTGCGCCAGGCACGGCCGCCGCTCCAGCCGCTGCCGCGGCGTGCGCGGGGGGGGGAATGGGGAATTGTTTACCTCCCGCGCGGTTTTTGCAATTTTTTCGCCGTTTATCACCCTTAATAACATTGTCCCGCAGAGAGTTCCCACACTTTCTCCACTCCGTTACATCAAACAACGTATCAGGGTCTTTAAAGTGTCCTTTGGCATACCCCCAAGCATATAGGGAGCCCAAAGTCTTTTTACTTATGCATTACATCATACGCTTCTTGTCCTGCATTCTCTGCGTGTATGTCCCGTATTTCCACAGCGGTAGCAAATTATAGTGGCGTTACGGTCGTTGGAAGACGGAGAGGACGACAGGGGGGCAAGCGCTGTCATAGCCTGCACTATATTTTCCTGCCCCTGCCGCACAGCTTCACTTAACTGATTACTAAGTTGACTCTCTGCTACTGTTGCTCTTAACTGTGTCAATAATTTCCAATCTAAGGGGGATAAGGTGACTTGAATATTATCATTATCTAAGGGTGTAAAAACAACAGGAAAAACTTCCGAGAGTGCTTCCACAGCTCCACTATCACCCTCTTGCAGTCTATCTGCCGCGAGCTTTTTCCACCCCAGCACACATTCCTGTAGCTGACAGCGTAGTTTTTCTCGGCTACTTTCGGTCTCATTTGGGGCTTTCGAGTCAGAAACCTTCCCCACGGGCGGTGGGACCGGCTCTGAACTCGTTGCCCAGTCCTCAGGCGGAGGAGGCAATTCCTCCTCTGGTGGAGCTGAGGGGATAGGTGCTTCTACGGCAGCCGTAGACATGGTGAATGATCTGTAGCTAGGTGGATTGCACTCTATGCCCGTATCATGTAAGTATAATTGATTTTTGGCAGTAGCCTCATGAGCTAATTTAGCCGCACGCAACTCTATGGAATGTTGTAACAGAGCATTATGAACAATTCTCCAATGTTTCCCTAACTTTTTCGCTGTCTTGTCATCATCTAATACGGCATCCCAAATTATATCCCCTAATTTTCGCCATTCTGCAAGTTCATGTATCGTGTTAGGACTAACAAAACAACCCTTGCTTATCCCATAGGTTATTAGCCCTGGCAACTCCTTTTTAAAATCTAGCGCTTTTTTTTTTTTTTTTTTTTTTTTTTAAAAAAAAAACCTCTGCACCATATAAATTCCACTCGA
>CM051662.1:48731263-48733763 GCA_028020825.1 Podargus strigoides
GCATGCCCAACGCTATCTAAATCTTCTATTAATTATGTCTGTCCCTTTTTACAAATTTTTCTTTCCCTACACGCGGTCACGCATTATTTAATTGGTTAAAAGTCTCTAGTACAAGGCAAACATGCAGCTCAGTTCAGTTCCCGTTGGTTCTTAAGTTCTTCTCACACAATGTCCAATTGGTCACTCCCATCTGTTCACTCCTGCATTCCCTAGTGAAGCAGTCATTGCTCTTTCTTATTTTTTCTTCCTTTGAAGCAACTTCCAGAATGCGGCTACGTGCCTAAGCCAACATCCCGCATGGCTGGCTCACTATATGGCCATTCTCTTTTAAATGCATTTCTACAATTTCCCCTTTTTCTTCTTGAGCCAGCCATACGTTCTTCATGGCATCTTTAATCATGCTTGTTGCCTTTTTGAAAACACAAAGTACAATCATTAATACAATAGTGACCAATAACAGGTGGAATTCAATAATAGGTGGAATTAACAAAGAAACAAAGTCACCCACAGAAGAGATGGAGACAACCAAGTTAATAGACTGATCATGTAGAAGTAATCCCATATTGTTTTCCCATGAAGCCCCATTTGCAAATGTCAAACGTGACCAGGGCCCAGTTGCAGGGAGAGTCAGGAGGTCCTTCCCCAACAGGAAAACTCTGTAAAGTGCGTCCACCTCACAGACAGACACTCCACTCTTTCCACAAATGGACTCAGGCCCTGTCCCCAAAGCAGGACACCTGGCAGTCATTTATCCAATGTGGGGCACCTGGGGCTTGTTTACCCAAGGGCTCCCCCCACAAGGCCGATCGCACCTCGGAGGAAAGCCAAAAGGCAAAGTCATCCCCTCCTTTTAAAGGACCATGGGAACTATCCATATGTCGTTCAATACATATATAGCCTTATTTTTTTTTTTTTTTTTTTTATTTTTTTTTTTTTTTTTTTTTTTTTTTTTTGGAGCTTTACATTGTACCTTAATGTGACCAGATTTTCCACAGCTGCAACATTTTGTGCCTCGATTACCGTTACCTTGTTGTACCAAGGGTCGGATAGCCGCAGCAAAAGCTGAGGCCATGAAACCAGCATGCTCTTCAGGTGTTCCTACCCCGGAACAAGCATCTATCATTTCAGCAATACTGGAGTTTTTAGGCAGACTCTGTAAAATACGCTTGCAGGTTTGGTTAGAATTTTCAACACCTAAAGACATGAGTAATGCTTCTCGCAGCTCATGCACAACTATTTTTCCTTTTTTCCTTCTTTTTTTTTTTTTTTTTTTTTTTTTCTTTTTTTTTTTTTTCTTTTTTCAGTTATTTTGAGATATTTTACCCACAGTTTAGTCCTAATCTGAGTCAGACTAAATCATAGTGACATTTTTTCTTTACCCCGGCTCCCTTTCCATTTCTTGTCCCAGCCTGCCCACCCACCAACCACGCTCCTTTTGAAATCTCGCACTCAGGTGAGGTGGGTCAGATAACGTTTGGTTCAGGCGGTGGGGGGGGAGGGCGGCGGTGGAACGGGCCATCGTTCGTCTGTGTCCATTGCCTCTTCTTCTGTCCCAGACACTTCTCTCTCGCCGCTGGAATAGGTGGGGGGGACGGAACAGGCATTCGGTCGGGGCCCCTGAAGCTGCAGATGTTCCGGCTGCTGCCGCAGCGCTCGCGGGGGAGAGGGGCGGGGGAGAGCGGGGGGTTGGAATGCCGATCGTGCCGCTCCGCTGCGCCAGGCACGGCCGCCGCTCCAGCCGCTGCCGCGGCGTGCGCGGGGGGGGGAATGGGGAATTGTTTACCTCCCGCGCGGTTTTTGCAATTTTTTCGCCGTTTATCACCCTTAATAACATTGTCCCGCAGAGAGTTCCCACACTTTCTCCACTCCGTTACATCAAACAACGTATCAGGGTCTTTAAAGTGTCCTTTGGCATACCCCCAAGCATATAGGGAGCCCAAAGTCTTTTTACTTATGCATTACATCATACGCTTCTTGTCCTGCATTCTCTGCGTGTATGTCCCGTATTTCCACAGCGGTAGCAAATTATAGTGGCGTTACGGTCGTTGGAAGACGGAGAGGACGACAGGGGGGCAAGCGCTGTCATAGCCTGCACTATATTTTCCTGCCCCTGCCGCACAGCTTCACTTAACTGATTACTAAGTTGACTCTCTGCTACTGTTGCTCTTAACTGTGTCAATAATTTCCAATCTAAGGGGGATAAGGTGACTTGAATATTATCATTATCTAAGGGTGTAAAAACAACAGGAAAAACTTCCGAGAGTGCTTCCACAGCTCCACTATCACCCTCTTGCAGTCTATCTGCCGCGAGCTTTTTCCACCCCAGCACACATTCCTGTAGCTGACAGCGTAGTTTTTCTCGGCTACTTTCGGTCTCATTTGGGGCTTTCGAGTCAGAAACCTTCCCCACGGGCGGTGGGACCGGCTCTGAACTCGTTGCCCAGTCCTCAGGCGGAGGAGGCAATTCCTCCTCTGGTGGAGCTGAGGGGATAGGTGCTTC
>CM051662.1:48741263-48743763 GCA_028020825.1 Podargus strigoides
CTTGTTCTTCTTCTTCTTGTTCTTCTTCTTGTTCTTCTTCTTGTTCGTCTTGTTCTTCTTCTTGTTCTTCTTCTTCTTCTTCTTCTTGTTCTTCTTGTTCTTCTTGTTCATGTCCTTCTTCTTGTTCGTCTTGTTCTTCTTCTTGTTCGTCTTCTGCTTCTTGTTCTTCTTCTTCTTCTTTTTCTTGTTCTTCTTGTTCTTCTTCTTGTTCTTCTTGTATTCGTACTTCTTGTTCTTCTTGTTCTTCTTCTTCTTCTTGTTTTTCTTGTTCTTCTTCTTCTTGTTGTTCTTCTTCTGGTTCTTCTACTTCTTCTACTTCTTCTTCTTCCTGTTCTTCTTCTTCTTGTTCTTCTTCTACTTCTTCTTGTTCTTCTTGTTCTTCTTCTTGTTCTTGTTCTTGTTCTTCTTGTTCTTCTTCTTGTTCTTCTTCTTGTTCTTCTTGTTCTTGTTCTTCTTGTTCTTCTTGTTCTTGTTCTTCTTGTTCTTCTTGTTCTTGTTCTTGTTCTTGTTCTTGTTCTTGTTCTTGTTCTTCTTCTTGTTCTTCTTCTTGTTCTGCTTCTTCTTCTTGTTCTTCCTGTTCTTGTTCTTTTTCTTGTTCTTCTTCTTCTTGTTCTTCTTGTTCTTCTTGTTCTTCTTCTTCTTGTTCTTCTTCTTGTTCTTCTTCTTCTTGTTCTTCTTCTTCTTCTTCTTGTTCTTGTTCTTCTTGTTCTTCTTGTTCTTCTTGTTCTTGTTCTTCTTGTTCTTCTTCTTGTTCTTCTTGTTCTTCTTCTACTTCTTCTTGTTCTTCTTCTTCTTCTTGTTCTTCTTGTACTTCTTCTTGTTCTTCTTGTTCTTCTTCTTCTTGTTCTTCTTCTTCTTCTTGTTCGTCTTCTTCTTCTGGTTCTTCTTCTTCTTCTTGTTCTCCTTCTTGTTCTTCTTGTTCTTCTTGTTCTTCTTCTTGTTCTTCTTCTTCCTGTTCTTCATGTTCTTCTTGTTCTTCTTGTTCTTCTTCTTGTTCTTCTTGTTCTTCTTGTTCTTCTTGTTCTTGTTCTTGTTCTTCTTGTTCTTGTTCTTCTTCTTGTTCTTCTTGTTTTTCTTCTTGTTCTTCTTGTTCTTGTTCTTGTTCTTCTTGTTCTTGTTCTTCTTCTTGTTCTTCTTGTTCTTCTTCTTGTTCTTCTTCTTGTTCTTCTTCTTTTTGTTCTTCTTCTTCTTCTTGTTCTTGTTCTTGTCCTTCTTCTTCTTCTTCTTCTTGTTCTTCCTCTTGTTCTTCTTCTTGTTCTTCTTCTTCTTGTTGTTCTTCTTGTTCTTCTTCTTCTTCTTGTTCTTCTTCTTCTTGTTCTTCTTCTTGTTCTTCTTCTTCTTGTTCTTCTTCTTCTTCTTCTTGTTCTTGTTCTTCTTGTTCTTCTTCTTGTTCTTCTTGTTCTTGTTCTTCTTGTTCTTCTTCTTGTTCTTCTTGTTCTTCTTCTACTTCTTCTTGTTCTTCTTCTTCTTCTTCTTGTTCTTCTTGTTCTTCTTCTTGTTCTTCTTGTTCTTCTTCTTGTTCTTCTTCTTCTTCTTGTTCTTCTTCTTCTTCTTGTTCTTTTTCTTCTTCTTGTTCTTGTTCTTCTTCTTCTTGTTCTTCTTCTTCTTGTTCTTCTTCTTCCTTTTCTTCTTCTTCTTGTTCTTGTTCTTCTTCTTCTGCTTGTTCTTGTTCTTCTTGTTCTTCTTCTTGTTCGTCTTCTTCTTCTGGTTCTTCTTCTTCTTCTTGTTCTCCTTCTTGTTCTTCTTGTTCTTCTTGTTCTTCTTCTTGTTCTTCTTCTTCCTGTTCTTCTTGTTCTTCTTGTTCTTCTTGTTCTTCTTCTTGTTCTTCTTGTTCTTCTTGTTCTTCTTGTTCTTGTTCTTGTTCTTCTTGTTCTTGTTCTTCTTCTTGTTCTTCTTGTTTTTCTTCTTGTTCTTCTTGTTCTTGTTCTTGTTCTTCTTGTTCTTGTTCTTCTTCTTGTTCTTCTTGTTCTTCTTCTTGTTCTTCTTCTTCTTGTTCTTCTTCTTCTTCTTGTTCTTGTTCTTGTTCTTCTTCTTCTTCTTCTTGTTGTTCTTCCTCTTGTTCTTCTTCTTGTTCTTCTTATTCTTGTTGTTCTTCTTGTTCTTCTTCTTCTTCTTGTTCTTCTTCTTCTTGTTCTTGTTCTTCTTCTTCTTCTTGTTCTTCTTCTTCTTGTTCTTCTTCTTCTTGTTCTTTTTCTTGTTCTTCTTCTTCTTCTTCTTGTTCTTGTTCTTCTTGTTCTTCTTCTTGTTCTTCTTGTTCTTGTTCTTCTTGTTCTTCTTCTTGTTCATCTTCTTCCTCTTGTTCTTCTTCTTCTTGTTCTTCTTCTTGTTCAACTTCTTCTTCTTGTTCTTCTTCTTCTTCTTGTTCTTCTTCTTCTTGTTCTTGTTCTTCTTCTTCTTCTCGTTCTTCTTATTCTTGTTCTTCTTCTTCTTGTTCTTCTTCTTCTTGTTCTTCTTCTTCTTCATGTTCTTCTTCTTGTTCTTCTTCTTCTTCTTGTTCTTC
>CM051662.1:48751263-48758763 GCA_028020825.1 Podargus strigoides
GTTCTTGTTCTTGTTCTTGTTCTTGTTCTTGTGCTTGTTCTTGTTCTTGTTCTTCTTCTTCTTGTTCTTCTTCTTCTTCTTGTTCTTCTTCTTCTTGTTCTTGTTCTTCTTCTTCTTCTTGTTCTTCTTCTTCTTGTTCTTCTTCTTCTTGTTCTTGTTGATGTTCTTCTTCTTCTTCTTCTTGTTCTTCTTCTTCTTGTTCCTCTTATTCTTCTTCTTGTTCTTCTTCTTCTTCTTCTTGTTCTTCTTCTTGTTCTTCTTCTTCTTGTTCTTCTTCTTCTTGTTCTCGTTCTTCTTGTTCTTGTTCTTCTTCTTGTTCTTGTTCTTCTTGTTCTTCTTCTTGTTCTTCTTGTTCTTGTTCTTCTTCTTCTTGTTCTTCTTCTTGTTCTTCTTCTTGTTCGTCTTGTTCTTCTTCTTGTTCTTCTTCTTCTTCTTCTTCTTGTTCTTCTTGTTCTTCTTGTTCATGTCCTTCTTCTTGTTCGTCTTGTTCTTCTTCTTGTTCGTCTTCTTCTTCTTGTTCTTCTTCTTCTTCTTTTTCTTGTTCTTGTTCTTCTTGTTCTTCTTCTTGTTCTTCTTGTATTCGTACTTCTTGTTCTTCTTGTTCTTCTTCTTCTTCTTGTTTTTCTTGTTCTTCTTCTTCTTCTTGTTCTTCTTCTGGTTCTTCTACTTCTTCTACTTCTTCTTCTTCTTGTTCTTGTTCTTCTTGTTCTTCTTCTTGTTCTTCTTCTTGTTCTTCTTGTTCTTCTTCTTGTTCTTCTTCTTGTTCTTCTTGTTCTTCTTCTTGTTCTTCTTGTTCTTGTTCTTCTTGTTCTTCTTGTTCTTGTTCTTCTTGTTCTTCTTGTTCTTGTTCTTGTTCTTCTTGTTGTTCTTGTTCTTCTTCTTGTTCTGCTTCTTCTTCTTGTTCTTCCTGTTCTTGTTCTTTTTCTTGTTCTTTTTCTTCTTGTTCTTCTTCTTCTTGTTCTTCTTCTTCTTCTTGTTCTTCTTCTTCTTCTTGTTCTTTTTCTTCTTGTTCTTGTTCTTCTTCTTATTCTTCTTCTTCTTGTTCTTCTTCTTCTTCTTGTTCTTCTTCTTGTTCTTGTTCTTCTTCTTGTTCTTGTTCTTCTTGTTCTTCTTCTTGTTCTTGTTCTTCTTCTTGTTCTTGTTCTTCTTGTTCTTCTTCTTCTTCTTCTTGTTCTTCTTCTTCTTCTTGTTCTTCTTGTTCTTCTTCTTGTTCTTCTTGTTCTTCTTCTTCTTGTTCTTCTTCTTCTTCTTGTTCTTTTTCTTCTTCTTGTTCTCCTTCTTGTTCTTCTTGTTCTTCTTCTTCTTCTTCTTGTTCTTCTTCTTCTTCTTGTTCTTCTTGTTCTTCTTCTTGTTCTTCTTGTTCTTCTTCTTCTTGTTCTTCTTCTTGTTCTTCTTCTTGTTCTTCTTCTTGTTCTTCTTGTTCTTCTTGTTCTTCTTCTTGTTCTTCTTCTTGTTCTTCTTCTTGTTCTTCTTGTTCTTCTTGACTTCTTCTTGTTCTTCTTGTTCTTCTCCTTCTTGTTCTTGTTCTTCTTCTTCTTCTTGTTCTTCTTCTTCTTCTTGTTCTTTTTCTTCTTGTTCTTGTTCTTCTTCTTGTTCTTCTTCTTCTTGTTCTTCTTCTTCTTCTTGTTCTTCTTCTTGTTCTTGTTCTTCTTCTTGTTCTTGTTCTTCTTGTTCTTCTTCTTGTTCTTGTTCTTCTTCTTGTTCTTGTTCTTCTTGTTCTTCTTCTTCTTCTTCTTGTTCTTCTTCTTCTTCTTGTTCTTCTTGTTCTTCTTCTTGTTCTTCTTGTTCTTCTTCTTCTTGTTCTTCTTCTTCTTCTTGTTCTTTTTCTTCTTCTTGTTCTCCTTCTTGTTCTTCTTGTTCTTCTTCTTCTTCTTGTTCTTCTTGTTCTTCTTGTTGTTGTTCTTCTTCTTCTTCTTCTTGTTCTTCTCCTTCTTGTTCTTCTTCTTGTTCTTCTTCTTGTTCTTCTTCTTCTTGTTCTTGTTCTTCTTCTTGTTCTTGTTCTTCTTGTTCTTGTTCTTGTTCTTCTTGTTCTTGTTCTTCTTGTTGTTCTTCTTGTTCTTCTTGTTCTTCTTCTTCTTGTTGTTCTTCTTGTTGTTCTTCTTCTCCTTGTTCTTGTTCTTCTTCTTCTTCTTGTTCTTGTTCTTCTTGTTCTTCTTCTTGTTCTTCTTCTTGTTCTTCTTGTTCTTCTTCTTGTTCTTCTTCTTGTTCTTCTTGTTCTTCTTGTTCTTCTTCTTGTTCTTCTTGTTCTTGTTCTTCTTGTTCTTCTTGTTCTTGTTCTTCTTGTTCTTCTTGTTCTTGTTCTTGTTCTTCTTGTTGTTCTTGTTCTTCTTCTTGTTCTGCTTCTTCTTCTTGTTCTTCCTGTTCTTGTTCTTTTTCTTGTTCTTTTTCTTCTTGTTCTTCTTCTTCTTGTTCTTCTTCTTCTTCTTGTTCTTCTTCTTCTTCTTGTTCTTTTTCTTCTTGTTCTTGTTCTTCTTCTTGTTCTTCTTCTTCTTGTTCTTCTTCTTCTTCTTGTTCTCCTTCTTGTTCTTCTTGTTCTTCTTCTTCTTCTTGTTCTTCTTGTTCTTCTTCTTGTTCTTCTTCTTGTTCTTCTTCTTGTTCTTCTTGTTCTTCTTGACTTCTTCTTGTTCTTCTTGTTCTTGTTCTTGTTCTTGTTCTTCTTGTTGTTGTTCTTCTTCTTCTTCTTCTTGTTCTTCTCCTTCTTGTTCTTCTTCTTGTTCTTCTTCTTGTTCTTCTTCTTCTTGTTCTTGTTCTTCTTCTTGTTCTTGTTCTTCTTGTTCTTGTTCTTGTTCTTCTTGTTCTCGTTCTTCTTCTTCTTGTTCTTTTTCTTTTTCTTCTTGTTCTTCTTCTTCTTCTTGTTCTTCTTGTTCTTCTTCTTCTTGTTGTTCTTCTTCTGGTTCTTCTTCTTGTTCTTGTTCTTCTACTTCTTCTTGTTCTTCTTGTTATTTGTAGGAATCGACGGAGGGAGACTGCACTCTCATATGAGGTCGGCAGAACTCAATTTATTGCGCAGATACATTTACTTATATATCATTCTTCTGTCAAATCACCACGATTAAGCATATCTTATTATCTTTTTCTTAGGTTTTCATTAGACCACTTCTACATCAATCATTAACTTTTAACCTATGCTTCAGCCTCTAATTATCATATTCTCCTCCTTGCCTGTTAGTTCCCTATCTTATGTAACTTAGTTTCTTGTACTACTCTGCAAGGACAGTACGTCCTTGAGGCCTAATCTTGGCTGCTAGCGCCTGCACAGTAGCCTGTTCGTGCACCTGCTCTAACACTCCATGTCCATTACTCACAAGCCAAACTCCCACAATTCCCCCTTTTTCCTTTTGCCCGAACAGAACTTTATGCATTAGACTAGTGACTAGTTTTGTTATTAGCTTCCATACTATTCCTAGCCCAATTAACAACAAGACAATTATGATTACCCAGCGAATGCCTTCTTTGATCAAACCAAGTAACCATGGGGACAGATTGCCAAATATTTTTTGTAACCATGAATCAAACCAGCTTGTCTCCTTTTAAATCTTTAAGTGTGTTCTTTAAGCCACTGCAGTTGTTGGTGAATTGATTCCCCACGATTGCTTAGATTGAAGCAGCACATCCCTTCAAAATCTTCACATCCATGGCCTTGTGCTAAAAGCAAAAAATCAACAGCAGCTCTATTTTGCAACACAGCATGCCCAACGCTATCTAAATCTTCTATTAATTATGTCTGTCCCTTTTTACAAATTTTTCTTTCCCTACACGCGGTCACGCATTATTTAATTGGTTAAAAGTCTCTAGTACAAGGCAAACATGCAGCTCAGTTCAGTTCCCGTTGGTTCTTAAGTTCTTCTCACACAATGTCCAATTGGTCACTCCCATCTGTTCACTCCTGCATTCCCTAGTGAAGCAGTCATTGCTCTTTCTTATTTTTTCTTCCTTTGAAGCAACTTCCAGAATGCGGCTACGTGCCTAAGCCAACATCCCGCATGGCTGGCTCACTATATGGCCATTCTCTTTTAAATGCATTTCTACAATTTCCCCTTTTTCTTCTTGAGCCAGCCATACGTTCTTCATGGCATCTTTAATCATGCTTGTTGCCTTTTTGAAAACACAAAGTACAATCATTAATACAATAGTGACCAATAACAGGTGGAATTCAATAATAGGTGGAATTAACAAAGAAACAAAGTCACCCACAGAAGAGATGGAGACAACCAAGTTAATAGACTGATCATGTAGAAGTAATCCCATATTGTTTTCCCATGAAGCCCCATTTGCAAATGTCAAACGTGACCAGGGCCCAGTTGCAGGGAGAGTCAGGAGGTCCTTCCCCAACAGGAAAACTCTGTAAAGTGCGTCCACCTCACAGACAGACACTCCACTCTTTCCACAAATGGACTCAGGCCCTGTCCCCAAAGCAGGACACCTGGCAGTCATTTATCCAATGTGGGGCACCTGGGGCTTGTTTACCCAAGGGCTCCCCCCACAAGGCCGATCGCACCTCGGAGGAAAGCCAAAAGGCAAAGTCATCCCCTCCTTTTAAAGGACCATGGGAACTATCCATATGTCGTTCAATACATATATAGCCTTATTTTTTTTTTTTTTTTTTTTATTTTTTTTTTTTTTTTTTTTTTTTTTTTTTGGAGCTTTACATTGTACCTTAATGTGACCAGATTTTCCACAGCTGCAACATTTTGTGCCTCGATTACCGTTACCTTGTTGTACCAAGGGTCGGATAGCCGCAGCAAAAGCTGAGGCCATGAAACCAGCATGCTCTTCAGGTGTTCCTACCCCGGAACAAGCATCTATCATTTCAGCAATACTGGAGTTTTTAGGCAGACTCTGTAAAATACGCTTGCAGGTTTGGTTAGAATTTTCAACACCTAAAGACATGAGTAATGCTTCTCGCAGCTCATGCACAACTATTTTTCCTTTTTTCCTTCTTTTTTTTTTTTTTTTTTTTTTTTTCTTTTTTTTTTTTTTCTTTTTTCAGTTATTTTGAGATATTTTACCCACAGTTTAGTCCTAATCTGAGTCAGACTAAATCATAGTGACATTTTTTCTTTACCCCGGCTCCCTTTCCATTTCTTGTCCCAGCCTGCCCACCCACCAACCACGCTCCTTTTGAAATCTCGCACTCAGGTGAGGTGGGTCAGATAACGTTTGGTTCAGGCGGTGGGGGGGGAGGGCGGCGGTGGAACGGGCCATCGTTCGTCTGTGTCCATTGCCTCTTCTTCTGTCCCAGACACTTCTCTCTCGCCGCTGGAATAGGTGGGGGGGACGGAACAGGCATTCGGTCGGGGCCCCTGAAGCTGCAGATGTTCCGGCTGCTGCCGCAGCGCTCGCGGGGGAGAGGGGCGGGGGAGAGCGGGGGGTTGGAATGCCGATCGTGCCGCTCCGCTGCGCCAGGCACGGCCGCCGCTCCAGCCGCTGCCGCGGCGTGCGCGGGGGGGGGAATGGGGAATTGTTTACCTCCCGCGCGGTTTTTGCAATTTTTTCGCCGTTTATCACCCTTAATAACATTGTCCCGCAGAGAGTTCCCACACTTTCTCCACTCCGTTACATCAAACAACGTATCAGGGTCTTTAAAGTGTCCTTTGGCATACCCCCAAGCATATAGGGAGCCCAAAGTCTTTTTACTTATGCATTACATCATACGCTTCTTGTCCTGCATTCTCTGCGTGTATGTCCCGTATTTCCACAGCGGTAGCAAATTATAGTGGCGTTACGGTCGTTGGAAGACGGAGAGGACGACAGGGGGGCAAGCGCTGTCATAGCCTGCACTATATTTTCCTGCCCCTGCCGCACAGCTTCACTTAACTGATTACTAAGTTGACTCTCTGCTACTGTTGCTCTTAACTGTGTCAATAATTTCCAATCTAAGGGGGATAAGGTGACTTGAATATTATCATTATCTAAGGGTGTAAAAACAACAGGAAAAACTTCCGAGAGTGCTTCCACAGCTCCACTATCACCCTCTTGCAGTCTATCTGCCGCGAGCTTTTTCCACCCCAGCACACATTCCTGTAGCTGACAGCATAGTTTTTCTCGGCTACTTTCGGTCTCATTTGGGGCTTTCGAGTCAGAAACCTTCCCCACGGGCGGTGGGACCGGCTCTGAACTCGTTGCCCAGTCCTCAGGCGGAGGAGGCAATTCCTCCTCTGGTGGAGCTGAGGGGATAGGTGCTTCTACGGCAGCCGTAGACATGGTGAATGATCTGTAGCTAGGTGGATTGCACTCTATGCCCGTATCATGTAAGTATAATTGATTTTTGGCAGTAGCCTCATGAGCTAATTTAGCCGCACGCAACTCTATGGAATGTTGTAACAGAGCATTATGAACAATTCTCCAATGTTTCCCTAACTTTTTCGCTGTCTTGTCATCATCTAATACGGCATCCCAAATTATATCCCCTAATTTTCGCCATTCTGCAAGTTCATGTATCGTGTTAGGACTAACAAAACAACCCTTGCTTATCCCATAGGTTATTAGCCCTGGCAACTCCTTTTTAAAATCTAGCGCTTTTTTTTTTTTTTTTTTTTTTTTTTTTTTTTAAAAAAAAAACCTCTGCACCATATAAATTCCACTCGACTCTCCCTTAATCTTTTTGCCTCTCTCCTAACTCATGAACGGTGTTAGGGTTCACGAAACATCCTTTAGATATGCCGTAAGTTATTAAAGCCGGCAACTCTTTTTTGAAATCTATCTCCTTCTCCTTAACCCCCCTCTGCTTCAAAAACTGAGTTAGCAGCGTCAAAGCCGCCTGTCTTTGCATAGTTAAAGTATGAATCTACACAACCTTGATTACCAGTGGTTAGCGACAGCAATTGCTCACCTTTCGCTCCCACCGTTATCTTCCAGCCACTGTGTAATTTCACCCGTGGGATCCGGCACCGTAGTCGCCTGCGACGAGGTGCTTTGATCGTCCTTATTCGCGAGTCGGGACCTGGGATCTTTACTCCGTATTTTTATTCCTCGGTAGTTTCACGCCGACACGTCGGGGTCACCACTTTGTAGGAATCGACGGAGGGAGACTGCACTCTCATATGAGGTCGGCAGAACTCAATTTATTGCGCAGATACATTTACTTATATATCATTCTTCTGTCAAATCACCACGATTAAGCATATCTTATTATCTTTTTCTTAGGTTTTCATTAGACCACTTCTACATCAATCATTAACTTTTAACCTATGCTTCAGCCTCTAATTATCATATTCTCCTCCTTGCCTGTTAGTTCCCTATCTTATGTAACTTAGTTTCTTGTACTACTCTGCAAGGACAGTACGTCCTTGAGGCCTAATCTTGGCTGCTAGCGCCTGCACAGTAGCCTGTTCGTGCACCTGCTCTAACACTCCATGTCCATTACTCACAAGCCAAACTCCCACAGTTATTCTTGTTCTTCTTCTTGTTGTTCTTCTTCTTGTTCTTCTTCTTGTTCTTCTTCTTGTTCTTCTTCTTGTTCTTCTTGTTCTTCTTCTTCTTGTTCTTCTTCTTCTTCTT
>CM051662.1:48773763-48783763 GCA_028020825.1 Podargus strigoides
TCTTCTTCTTCTTGTTGTTCTTCTTCTGGTTCTTCTACTTCTTCTACTTCTTCTTCTTCTTCTTGTTCTTGTTCTTCTTGTTCTTGTTCTTCTTGTTCTTCTTCTTGTTCTTCTTCTTGTTCTTCTTGTTCTTCTTCTTGTTCTTCTTCTTGTTCTTCTTGTTCTTGTTCTTCTTGTTCTTCTTGTTCTTGTTCTTGTTCTTCTTCTTGTTCTTGTTCTTCTTCTTGTTCTTCTTCTTGTTCTTCTTCTTCTTCTTGTTCTTCCTGTTCTTGTTCTTTTTCTTGTTCTTCTTCTTCTTGTTCTTCTTCTTCTTCTTGTTCTTTTTCTTCTTGTTCTTGTTCTTCTTCTTCTTGTTCTTCTTCTTCTTGTTCTTCTTCTTCTTGTTCTTGTTCTTCTTCTTCTTCTTCTTGTTCTTGTTCTTCTTGTTCTTCTTCTTGTTCTTCTTGTTCTTGTTCTTCTTGTTCTTCTTCTTGTTCTTCTTGTTCTTCTTCTTCTTGTTCTTCTTCTTCTTCTTCTTGTTCTTCTTGTTCTTCTTCTTGTTCTTCTTGTTCTTCTTGTTCTTCTTCTTCTTGTTCTTCTTCTTCTTCTTGTTCTTTTTCTTCTTGTTCTTGTTCTTCTTCTTCTTGTTCTTCTTCTTCTTGTTCTTCTTCTTGTTCTTCTTCTTCTTCTGCTTGTTTTTGTTCTTCTTCTTGTTCGTCTTCTTCTTCTTGTTCTTCTTCTTGTTCTCCTTCTTGTTCTTCTTGTTCTTCTTGTTCTTCTTCTTGTTCTTCTTCTTCTTGTTCTTCTTCTTCTTGTTCTTCTTCTTCTTCTTGTTCTTCTCCTTCTTGTTCTTCTTCTTCTTCTTCTTCTTGTTCTTCTTCTTCTTCTTGTTCTTCTTCTTCATGTTCTTCTTCTTCTTGTTCTTTTTCTTGTTCTTGTTCTTCTTCTGCTTCTTCTTGTTCTTGTTCTTCTTGTTCTTCTTCTTGGTCTTCTTGTTCTTGTTCTTCTTGTTCTTCTTCTTGTTCATCTTCTTCTTCTTGTTCTTCTTCTTCTTCTTCTTGTTCTTCTTCTTGTTCTTCTTGTTCTTCTTGTTCTTCTTCTTCTCCTTGTTCTTCTTCTTGTTCTTCTTGTTTGTCTTCTTGTTCTTCTTGTTCTTCTTGTTCTTCTTGTTCTTCTTGTTCTTGTTCTTCTTGTTCTTCTTCTTGTTCTTCTTGTTCTTCTTCTTCTTGTTCTTCTTCTTGTTCTTCTTCTTGTTCTTCTTGTTCTTCTTGTTCTTCTTCTTCTTGTTCTTCTTCTTGTTCTTCTTCTTCTTGTTCTTCTTCTTCTTCTTCTTGTTCTTGTTCTTCTTGTTCTTCTTCTTGTTCTTCTTGTTCTTGTTCTTCTTGTTCTTCTTCTTGTTCTTCTTGTTCTTCTTCTACTTCTTCTTGTTCTTCTTCTTCTTCTTGTTCTTCTTGTACTTCTTCTTGTTCTTCTTGTTCTTCTTCTTCTTGTTCTTCTTCTTCTTCTTGTTCGTCTTCTTCTTCTGGTTCTTCTTCTTCTTCTTGTTCTCCTTCTTGTTCTTCTTGTTCTTCTTGTTCTTCTTCTTGTTCTTCTTCTTCCTGTTCTTCTTGTTCTTCTTGTTCTTCTTGTTCTTCTTCTTGTTCTTCTTGTTCTTCTTGTTCTTCTTGTTCTTGTTCTTGTTCTTCTTGTTCTTGTTCTTCTTCTTGTTCTTCTTGTTTTTCTTCTTGTTCTTCTTGTTCTTGTTCTTGTTCTTCTTGTTCTTGTTCTTCTTCTTGTTCTTCTTGTTCTTCTTCTTGTTCTTCTTCTTGTTCTTCTTCTTCTTGTTCTTCTTCTTCTTCTTGTTCTTGTTCTTGTTCTTCTTCTTCTTCTTCTTCTTGTTCTTCCTCTTGTTCTTCTTCTTGTTCTTCTTCTTCTTGTTGTTCTTCTTGTTCTTCTTCTTCTTCTTGTTCTTCTTCATCTTGTTCTTGTTCTTCTTCTTCTTCTTGTTCTTCTTCTTCTTGTTCTTCTTCTTCTTGTTCTTTTTCTTCTTCTTGTTCTTCTTCTTCTTCTTGTTCTTGTTCTTCTTGTTCTTCTTCTTGTGCATCTTCTTCTTCTTGTTCTTCTTCTTGTTCTTGTTCTTCTTCTTGTTCAACTTCTTCTTCTTGTTCTTCTTCTTCTTCTTGTTCTTCTTCTTCTCCTTGTTCTTCTTCTTTTTCTTCTTGTTCGTCTTCTTGTTCGTCTTCTTGTTCTTCTTGTTCTTCTTGTTCTTCTTGTTCTTCTTGTTCTTCTTGTTCTTCTTCTTGTTCTTCTTGTTCTTCTTCTTGTTCTTGTTCTTGTTCTTGTTCTTCTTGTTCTTGTTCTTGTTCTTCTTGTTCTTCTTCTTGTTCTTGTTCTTCTTCTTCTTGTTCTTATTCTTGTTCTTCTTGTTCTTCTTCTTCTTCTTGTTCTTCTTGTTCTTCTTCTTCTTGTTGTTCTTCGTCTGGTTCTTCTACTTCTTGTACTTCTTCTTCTTCTTCTTGTTCTTGTTCTTCTTGTTCTTGTTCTTCTTGTTCTTCTTCTTGTTCTTCTTCTTGTTCTTCTTCTTGTTCTTCTTGTTCTTCTTCTTGTTCTTCTTCTTGTTCTTCTTGTTCTTGTTCTTCTTGTTCTTCTTGTTCTTGTTCTTGTTCTTCTTCTTGTTCTTGTTCTTGTTCTTCTTCTTGTTCTTCTTCTTGTTCTTCTTCTTCTTCTTGTTCTTCCTGTTCTTGTTCTTTTTCTTGTTCTTCTCCTTCTTGTTCTTCTTCTTCTTCTTGTTCTTTTTCTTCTTGTTCTTGTTCTTCTTCTTCTTGTTCTTCTTCTTCTTGTTCTTCTTCTTCTTGTTCTTGTTCTTCTTCTTCTTCTTGTTGTTCTTGTTCTTCTTGTTCTTCTTCTTGTTCTTCTTGTTCTTGTTCTTCTTGTTCTTCTTCTTGTTCTTCTTGTTCTTCTTCTACTTCTTCTTGTTCTTCTTCTTCTTCTTCTTGTTCTTCTTGTTCTTCTTCTTGTTCTTCTAGTTCTTCTTGTTCTTCTTCTTCTTGTTCTTCTTCTTCTTCTTGTTCTTCTTCTTCTTCTTGTTCTTTTTCTTCTTCTTGTTCTTGTTCTTCTTCTTCTTGTTCTTCTTCTTCTTGTTCTTCTTCTTCTTGTTCTTGTTCTTCTTCTTCTTCTGCTTGTTTTTGTTCTTCTTCTTGTTCGTCTTCTTCTTCTTGTTCTTCTTCTTCTTCTTGTTCTCCTTCTTGTTCTTCTTGTTCTTCTTGTTCTTCTTCTTGTTCTTCTTCTTCTTGTTCTTCTTCTTCTTGTTCTTCTTCTTCTTCTTGTTCTTCTCCTTCTTGTTCTTCTTCTTCTTCTTGTTCTTGTTCTTCTTCTTCTTCTTGTTCTTCTTCTTCATGTTCTTCTTCTTCTTGTTCTTTTTCTTGTTCTTGTTCTTCTTCTGCTTCTTCTTGTTCTTGTTCTTCTTGTTCTTCTTCTTGGTCTTCTTGTTCTTGTTCTTCTTGTTCTTCTTCTTGTTCATCTTCTTCTTCTTGTTCTTCTTCTTCTTCTTCTTGTTCTTATTCTTGTTCTTCTTGTTCTTCTTGTTCTTCTTGTTCTTCTTCTTCTCCTTGTTCTTCTTCTTGTTCTTCTTGTTCGTCTTCTTGTTCTTCTTGTTCTTCTTGTTCTTGTTCTTGTTGTTCTTCTTCTTGTTCTTCTTGTTCTTGTTCTTCTTGTTCTTCTTCTTGTTCTTCTTGTTCTTCTTCTTCTTGTTCTTCTTCTTGTTCTTCTTCTTGTTCTTCTTGTTCTTCTTGTTCTTCTTCTTCTTGTTCTTCTTCTTGTTCTTCTTCTTCTTGTTCTTCTTCTTCTTCTTCTTGTTCTTGTTCTTCTTGTTCTTCTTCTTGTTCTTCTTGTTCTTGTTCTTCTTGTTCTTCTTCTTGTTCTTCTTCTTCTTCTTCTACTTCTTCTTGTTCTTCTTCTTCTTCTTGTTCTTCTTCTTCTTCTTGTTCTTTTTCTTCTTCTTGTTCTTGTTCTTCTTCTTCTTGTTCTTCTTCTTCTTGTTCTTCTTCTTCCTTTTCTTCTTCTTCTTGTTCTTGTTCTTCTTCTTCTGCTTGTTCTTGTTCTTCTTGTTCTCCTTCTTGTTCTTCTTGTTCTTCTTGTTCTTCTTCTTGTTCTTCTTCTTCCTGTTCTTCTTGTTCTTCTTGTTCTTCTTGTTCTTCTTCTTGTTCTTCTTGTTCTTCTTGTTCTTCTTGTTCTTGTTCTTGTTCTTCTTGTTCTTGTTCTTCTTCTTGTTCTTCTTGTTTTTCTTCTTGTTCTTCTTGTTCTTGTTCTTGTTCTTCTTGTTCTTGTTCTTCTTCTTGTTCTTCTTGTTCTTCTTCTTGTTCTTCTTCTTGTTCTTCTTCTTCTTGTTCTTCTTCTTCTTCTTGTTCTTGTTCTTGTTCTTCTTCTTCTTCTTCTTGTTGTTCTTCCTCTTGTTCTTCTTGTTCTTCTTATTCTTGTTGTTCTTCTTGTTCTTCTTCTTCTTCTTGTTCTTCTTCTTCTTGTTCTTGTTCTTCTTCTTCTTCTTGTTCTTCTTCTTCTTGTTCTTCTTCTTCTTGTTCTTTTTCTTGTTCTTGTTCTTCTTCTTCTTCTTCTTGTTCTTGTTCTTCTTGTTCTTCTTCTTGTTCTTCTTGTTCTTGTTCTTCTTGTTCTTCTTATTGTTCATCTTCTTCTTCTTGTTCTTCTTCTTCTTCTTGTTCTTCTTCTTATTCAACTTCTTCTTCTTGTTCTTCTTCTTCTTCTTGTTCTTCTTCTTGTTCTTCTTGTTCTTCTTGTTCTTCTTCTTCTCCTTGTTCTTCTTCTTTTTCTTCTTGTTCGTCTTCTTGTTCTTCTTGTTCTTCTTGTTCTTCTTTTTCTTCTTGTTCTTCTTCTTGTTCTTCTTGTTCTTCTTCTTGTTCTTCTTGTTCTTCTTGTTCTTCTTCTTGTTCTTCTTCTTGTTCTTCTTCTTGTTCTTCTTGTTCTTGTTCTTGTTCTTCTTGTTCTTCTTCTTGTTCTTGTTCTTCTTCTTCTTGTTCTTATTCTTGTTCTTCTTGTTCTTCTTCTTCTTGTTCTTCTTGTTCTTATTCTTCTTGTTGTTCTTCTTCTGGTTCTTCTTCTTGTTGTTCTTCTTGTTCTTCTTGTTCTTCTTCTTGTTCTTCTTGTTCTTGTTCTTCTTGTTCTTCTTCTTGTTCATCTTCTTCTTCTTGTTCTTCTTCTTCTTCTTGTTCTTCTTCTTGTTCAACTTCTTCTTCTTGTTCTTCTTCTTCTTCTTGTTCTTCTTCTTGTTCTTCTTGTTCTTCTTGTTCTTCTTCTTCTCCTTGTTCTTCTTCTTTTTCTTCTTGTTCGTCTTCTTGTTCTTCTTGTTCTTCTTGTTCTTCTTCTTCTTCTTCTTCTTCTTGTTCTTCTTCTTCTTCTTGTTCTTCTTGTTCTTCTTGTTCTTCTTGTTCTCGTTCTTGTTCCTGTTCTTCATGTTCTTCTTCTTGTTCTTGCTCTTCTTCTTCTTGTTCTTGTTCTTCTTGTAATTCTTCTTCTTCTTGTTCTTCTTCTTCTTGTTGTTCTTCTTCTGGTTCTTCTTCTTGTTCTTGTTCTTCTACTTCTTATTGTTCTTCTTGTTATTCTTGTTCTCCTTCTTGTTGTTCTTCTTGTTCTTCTTCTTGTTCTTGTTCTTCTACTTCTTCTTCTTCTTCTTCTTGTTCTTCTTCTTGTTCTTCTTCTTCTTCTTCTTGTTCTTCTTCTTCTTCTTGTTCTTGTTCTTCTTCTTCATCTTCTTCTTGTACTTCTTCTTCTTGTTCTTCTTGTTCTTCTTCTTGTTCTTCTTCTTGTTCTTCTTCTTGTTCTTCTTCTTGTTCTTCTTCTTGTTCTTCTTCTTGTTCTTGTTCTTCTTCTTGTTCTTGTTTTTGTTCTTGTTCTTCTTCTTCTTCTTGTTCTTCTTCTTGTTCTTCTTGTTCTTCTTCTTCTTGTTCTTCTTCTTGTTCTTCTTCTTGTTCTTCTTGTTCTTCTTGTTCTTCTTCTTCTTGTTCTTCTTCTTGTTCTTCTTCTTCTTGTTCTTCTTCTTCTTCTTCTTGTTCTTGTTCTTCTTGTTCTTCTTCTTGTTCTTCTTGTTCTTGTTCTTCTTGTTCTTCTTCTTGTTCTTCTTGTTCTTCTTCTACTTCTTCTTGTTCTTCTTCTTCTTCTTCTTGTTCTTCTTGTTCTTCTTCTTGTTCTTCTTGTTCTTCTTCTTCTTGTTCTTCTTCTTCTTCTTGTTCTTCTTCTTCTTCTTGTTCTTTTTCTTCTTCTTGTTCTTGTTCTTCTTCTTCTTGTTCTTCTTCTTCTTGTTCTTCTTCTTCCTTTTCTTCTTCTTCTTGTTCTTGTTCTTCTTCTTCTGCTTGTTCTTGTTCTTCTTGTTCTTCTTCTTGTTCGTCTTCTTCTTCTGGTTCTTCTTCTTCTTCTTGTTCTCCTTCTTGTTCTTCTTGTTCTTCTTGTTCTTCTTCTTGTTCTTCTTCTTCCTGTTCTTCTTGTTCTTCTTGTTCTTCTTGTTCTTCTTCTTGTTCTTCTTGTTCTTCTTGTTCTTCTTGTTCTTGTTCTTGTTCTTCTTGTTCTTGTTCTTCTTCTTGTTCTTCTTGTTTTTCTTCTTGTTCTTCTTGTTCTTGTTCTTGTTCTTCTTGTTCTTGTTCTTCTTCTTGTTCTTCTTGTTCTTCTTCTTGTTCTTCTTCTTCTTGTTCTTCTTCTTCTTCTTGTTCTTGTTCTTGTTCTTCTTCTTCTTCTTCTTGTTGTTCTTCCTCTTGTTCTTCTTCTTGTTCTTCTTATTCTTGTTGTTCTTCTTGTTCTTCTTCTTCTTCTTGTTCTTCTTCTTCTTGTTCTTGTTCTTCTTCTTCTTCTTGTTCTTCTTCTTCTTGTTCTTCTTCTTCTTGTTCTTTTTCTTGTTCTTGTTCTTCTTCTTCTTCTTCTTGTTCTTGTTCTTCTTGTTCTTCTTCTTGTTCTTCTTGTTCTTGTTCTTCTTCTTGTTCATCTTCTTCTTCTTGTTCTTCTTCTTCTTGTTCTTCTTCTTGTTCAACTTCTTCTTCTTGTTCTTCTTCTTCTTCTTGTTCTTCTTCTTGTTCTTCTTGTTCTTCTTGTTCTTCTTCTTCTCCTTGTTCTTCTTCTTTTTCTTCTTGTTCGTCTTCTTGTTCTTCTTGTTCTTCTTGTTCTTCTTGTTCTTCTTGTTCTTCTTCTTGTTCTTCTTGTTCTTCTTCTTGTTCTTCTTGTTCTTCTTCTTCTTCTGGTTCTTCTTCTTGTTCTTGTTCTTGTTCTTGTTCTTCTTGTTCTTCTTCTTGTTCTTGTTCTTCTTCTTCTTGTTCTTATTCTTGTTCTTCTTGTTCTTCTTCTTCTTCTTGTTCTTCTTGTTCTTATTCTTCTTGTTGTTCTTCTTCTGGTTCTTCTTCTTGTTGTTCTTCTTGTTCTTCTTGTTCTTCTTCTTGTTCTTCTTGTTCTTGTTCTTCTTGTTCTTCTTCTTGTTCATCTTCTTCTTCTTGTTCTTCTTCTTCTTCTTGTTCTTCTTCTTCTTCAACTTCTTCTTCTTGTTCTTCTTCTTCTTCTTGTTCTTCTTCTTGTTCTTCTTGTTCTTCTTGTTCTTCTTCTTCTCCTTGTTCTTCTTCTTTTTCTTCTTGTTCGTCTTCTTGTTCTTCTTGTTCTTCTTGGTCTTCTTGTTCTTCTTGTTCTTCTTCTTGTTCTTCTTTTTCTTCTTCTTCTTCTTCTTCTTCTTCTTCTTCTTCTTCTTGTTCTTCTTCTTCTTCTTGTTCTTCTTGTTCTTCTTGTTCTTCTTGTTCTTCTTGTTGTTGTTCTTGTTCCTGTTCTTCATGTTCTTCTTCTTGTTCTTGCTCTTCTTCTTCTTGTTCTTGTTCTTCTTGTAATTCTTCTTCTTCTTGTTCTTCTTCTTCTTGTTGTTCTTCTTCTGGTTCTTCTTCTTGTTCTTGTTCTTCTACTTCTTCTTGCTCTTCTTGTTATTCTTGTTCTCCTTCTTGTTGTTCTTCTTGTTCTTCTTCTTGTTCTTGTTCTTCTACTTCTTCTTCTTCTTCTTCTTGTTCTTCTTCTTGTTCTTCTTCTTCTTTTTCTTCTTGTTCTTCTTCTTCTTCTTCTTCTTCTTGTTCTTCTTCTTCTTCTTCTTGTTCTTCTTCTTCTTCTTGTTCTTGTTCTTCTTCTTCATCTTCTTCTTGTACTTCTTCTTCTTGTTCTTCTTGTTCTTCTTCTTCTTGTTCTTCTTCTTGTTCTTCTTCTTGTTCTTCTTCTTGTTCTTCTTCTTGTTCTTGTTCTTCTTGTTCTTGTTCTTGTTCTTCTTGTTCTTCTTCTTCTTCTGGTTCTTCTTGTTCTTGTTCTTGTTCTTCTTGTTCTTGTTCTTCTTCTTGTTCTTCTTGTTCTTCTTCTTGTTCTTGTTTTTGCTCTTGTTCTTCTTCTTCTTCTTGTTCTTCTTCTTCTTCTTGTTCTTCTTCTTCTTCTTGTTCTTCTTCTTCTTGTTCTTCTTCTTGTTCTTCTTCTTGTTCTTCTTCTTCTTGTTCTTGTTCTTCTTGTTCTTGTTCTTCTTCTTGTTCTTCTTGTTCTTGTTCTTGTTCTTGTTCTTGTTCTTGTTCTTGTTTTTCTTCTTCTTGTCCTTCTTGTTCTTGTTCTTCTTCTTGTTCTTCTTCTTCTTCTTGTTCTTCTTCTTCTTCTTGTTCTTCTACTTCTTCTTGTTCTTCTTCTTGTTCTTCTTGTTCTTCTTGTTCTTCTTCTTGTTCTTCTTGTTCTTGTTCTTGTTCTTCTTGTTCTTGTTCTTCTTCTTGTTCTTCTTCTTGTTCTTCTTCTTCTTCTCGTTCTTCTTATTCTTGTTCTTCTTCTTCTTGTTCTTCTTCTTCTTGTTCTTCTTCTTCTTCATGTTCTTCTTCTTGTTCTTCTTCTTCTTCTTGTTCTTCTTATTCTTGTTCTTCTTCTTCTTGTTCTTCTACTTCTTCTTCTTCTTGTTCTTCTTGTTCTTCTTCTTGTTCATGTCCTTGTTCGTCCTGTTCTTCTTCTTGTTCGTCTTCTTCTTCTTGTTCTTCTTCTTCTTCTTGTTCTTGTTCTTCTTGTTCTTCTTCTTGTTCTTCTTATTCTCGGACTTCTTGTTCTTCTTGTTCTTCTTCTTCTTCTTGTTTTTCTTGTTCTTCTTCTTCTTGTTTTTCTTCTTCTGGTTCTTCTACTTCTTCTACTTCTTCTTCTTGTTCTTGTTCTTCTTGTTCTTCTTCTTGTTCTTCTTCTTGTTCTTCTTGTTCTTGTTCTTGTTCTTGTTCTTCTTCTTGTTCTTCTTCTTCTTCTTGTTCTTCTTGTTCTTCTTCTTCTTCTTGTTTTTCTTGTTCTTCTTCTTCTTGTTCTTCTTCTTCTTCTTGTTCTTGTTCTTCTTCTTCTTGTTCTTCTTCTTCTTGTTCTTCTTCTTCTTGTTCTTCTTCTTCTTGTTCTTGTTCTTCTTCTTCTTGTTCTTGTTCTTCTTGTTCTTCTTGTTCTTCTTGTTCTTGTTCTTCTTGTTCTTCTTCTTGTTCTTCTTGTTCTTCTTCTACTTCTTCTTGTTCTTCTTCTTCTTCTTCTTGTTCTTCTTGTTCTTCTTCTTGTTCTTCTTGTTCTTCTTGTTCTTCTTCTTCTTGTTCTTCTTCTTCTTCTTGTTCTTCTTCTTCTTGTTCTTTTTCTTCTTCTTGTTCTTGTTCTTCTTGTTCTTGTTCTTCTTCTTCTTGTTCTTCTTCTTCTTCTTGTTCTTTTTCTTCTTCTTGTTCTTGTTCTTCTTCTTCTTGTTCTTCTTCTTGTTCTTCTTCTTCTTGTTCTTGTTCTTCTTCTTCTGCTTGTTCTTGTTCTTCTTGTTCTTCTTCTTGTTCGTCTTCTTCTTCTTGTTCTTCTTCTTCTTGTTGTTCCCCTTCTTGTTCTTCTTGTTCTTCTTCTTGTTCTTCTTGTTCTTCTTGTTCTTCTTCTTGTTCTTCTTCTTGTTCTTCTTCTTGTTCTTCTTGTTCTTCTTCTTCTTGTTCTTCTTGTTCTTCTTGTTCTTCTTGTTCTTGTTCTTCTTCTTCTTGTTACTCTTGTTCTTGTTCTTCTTCTTGTT
>CM051662.1:48931263-48935636 GCA_028020825.1 Podargus strigoides
TTGTTCTTCTTCTTGTTCTTCTTGTTCGTCTTGTTCTTCTTCTTGTTCGTCTTCTTCTTCTTGTTCTTCTTCTTCTTGTTCTTCTTGTTCTTCTTCTTGTTCTTCTTGTTCGTCTTGTTCTTCTTCTTGTTCGTCTTCTTCTTCTTGTTCTTGTACTTCTTGTTCTTCTTGTTCTTGTTCTTCTTGTTCTTCTTGTTCTTCTTGTTCTTCTTCTACTTCTTCTTGTTCTTCTTCTTCTTGTTCTTCTTGTTCTTCTTCTTGTTCTTCTTGTTCGTCTTGTTCTTCTTCTTGTTCGTCTTCTTCTTCTTGTTCTTCTTCTTCTTGTTCTTCTTGTTCTTCTTCTTGTTCTTCTTGTTCTTCTTGTACTTCTTCTTCTTTTTCTTGTTCTTCTTCTTCTTGTTCTTCTTCTTCTTCTCGTTCTTCTTGTTCTTCTTGTTCTTCTTCTTCTTGCTCTTCTTCTTCTTCTTGTTCTTGTTCTTCTTCTTCTTCTCGTTCTTCTTCTTCTTGTTCTTCTTATTCTTGTTTTTCTTCTTCTTTTTCTTCTTCTTCTTGTTCTTCTTGTTCTTCTTGTTCTTCTTGTCCTTCTTCTTGTTCGTCTTGTTCTTCTTCTTGTTCGTCTTCTTCATCTTATTCTTCTTCTTGTTGTTCTTGTTCTTCTTGTTCTTCTTCTTGTTCTTCTTGTTCTCGTTCTTCTTGTTCTTCTTCTTGTTCTTCTTGTTCTTCTTGCACTTCTTCTTCTTCTTCTTTTTCTTCTTCTTCTTTTTCTTCTTCTTCTTCTTCTTCTTCTTCTTCTTCTTCTTCTTCTTCTTCTTGTTCTTCTTTTCTTCTTGTTCTTCTTGTTGTTCTTCTAGTTCTTCTTGTTCTTCTTCTTGTTGTTGTTGTTGTTCTTCTTCTTCTTCTTCTTGTTCTTCTTCTTGTTCTTCTTGTTCTTCTTGTTCTTGTTCTTGTTCTTCTTCTTCTTCTTCTTCTTCTTGTTCTTCTTCTTCTTGTTCTTCTTCTTGTTCTTGTTCTTGTTCTTCTTCTTCTTGTTCTTGTTCTTCTTGTTCTTCTTCTTGTTCTTCTTGTTCTTGTTCTTCTTGTTCTTCTTCTTGTTCATCTTCTTCTTCTTGTTCTTCTTCTTCTTCTTGTTCTTCTTCTTGTTCTTCTTGTTCTTCTTCTTCTTCTTCTTCTTCTTGTTCTTCTTCTTGTTCTTCTTGTTCGTCTTCCTGTTCTTCTTGTTCTTCTTGTTCTTCTTGTTCTTCTTCTTGTTCTTCTTCTTGTTCTTCTTCTTGTTCTTCTTCTTGTTCTTCTTGTTCTTCTTCTTGTTCTTCTTGTTCTTCTTGTTCTTCTTCTTCTTATTCTTCTTGTCCTTCTTGTTCTTCTTCTTGTTCTTCTTGTTCTTCTTGTTCTTCTTCTTCTTATTCTTCTTGTCCTTCTTGTTCTTCTTGTTCTTGTTCTTGTTCTTCTTGTTCTTGTTCTTCTTCTTGTTCTTCTTGTTCTTCTTCTTGTTCTTGTTCTTCTTTCTTGTTCTTGTTCTTCTTCTTGTTCTTCTTCTTGTTCTTGTTCTTGTTCTTCTTCTTCTTGTTCTTCTTCTTCTTCTTGTTCTTGTTCTTCTTGTTCTTCTTCTTGTTCTTCTTGTTCTTGTTCTTCTACTTGTTCCTCTTCTTCTTCTTGTTCATCTTCTTCTTCTTGTTCTTCTTCTTCTTCTTGTTCTTCTTATTGTTCTTCTTGTTCTTCTTGTTCTTCTTCTTCTTCTTGTTCTTCTTCTTGTTCTTCTTGTTCGTCTTGTTGTTCTTCTTGTTCTTCTTGTTCTTCTTGTTCTTCTTCTTGTTCTTCTTCTTGTTCTTCTTCTTGTTCTTCTTCTTGTTCTTCTTGTTCTTCTTCTTGTTCTTCTTCTTCTTATTCTTCTTGTTCTTCTTGTTCTTCTTGTTCTTGTTCTTGTTCTTCTTCTTCTTCTTGTTCTTCTTGTTCTTCTTCTTGTTCTTGTTCTTCTTCTTGTTCTTCTTCTTCTTCTTGTTCTTGTTCTTGTTCTTCTTCTTCTTGTTCTTCTTCTTCTTCTTGTTCTTCTTGTTCTTCTTCTTCTTCTTCTTCTTCTTGTTCTTCTTCTTGTTCTTCTTCTTGTTCTTGTTCTTGTTTTCTTCTTCTTCTTGTTCTTCTTCTTCTTGTTCTTGTTCTTCTTGTTCTTCTTCTTGTTCTTCTTGTTCTTGCTCTTCTTGTTCTTCTTCTTGTTCATCTTCTTCTTCTTCTTCTTCTTGTTCTTCTTGTTCTTCTTCTTCTTCTTCTTCTTCTTGTTCTTCTTCTTGTTCTTCTTGTTCTTCTTGTTCTTCTTCTTGTTCTTCTTGTTCTTGTTCTTCTTGTTCTTGTCTTGTTCTTCTTGTTCTTCTTCTTGTTCTTGTTCTTCTTCTTTTTCTTGTTCTTGTTCTTCTTGTTCTTCTTCTTCTTCTTGTTCTTCTTGTTCTTCTTCTTCTTGTTGTTCTTCTTCTGGTTCTTCTTCTTGTTGTTGTTCTTCTACTTCTTCTTCTTCTTCTTCTTGTTCTTCTTGTTCTTCTTCTTGTTCTTCTTGTTCTTCTTGTTCTTCTTGTTCTTCTTGTTCTTCTTCTTCTTGTTCTTCTTCTTGTTCTTCTTGTTCTTCTTCTTGTTCTTGTGCTTCTTCTTCGTGTTCTTCTTCTTCTTCTTGTTCTTCTTGTTCTTCTTCTTGTTCTTGTTCTTCTTCTTGTTCTTGTTCTTCTTCTTGTTCTTCTTCTTGTTCTTGTTCTTGTTCTTTGTTCTTCTTCTTCTTGTTCTTCTTCTTCTTCTTGTTCTTGTTCTTCTTGTTCTTCTTCTTGTTCTTCTTGTTCTTGTTCTTCTTCTTGTTCATCTTCTTCTTCTTGTTCATCTTCTTCTTCTTGTTCTTCTTCTTCTTGTTCTTCTTCTTGTTCTTCTTGTTCTTCTTCTTCTTCTTGTTCTTCTTCTTGTTCTTCTTGTTCGTCTTGTTGTTCTTCTTGTTCTTCTCGTTCTTCTTGTTCTTCTTCTTGTTCGTCTTCTTCTTCTTGTTCTTCTTCTTCTTGTTCTTCTTGTTCTTCTTCTTCTTCTTCTTGTTCTTCTTCTTGTTCTTCTTCTTGTTCTTGTTCTTGTTCTTCTTCTTCTTGTTCTTCTTCTTCTTGTTCTTGTTCTTCTTCTTCTTCTTGTTCTTCTTGTTCTTCTTCTTGTTCTTCTTGTTCGTCTTGTTCTTCTTCTTGTTCGTCTTCTTCTTCTTGTTCTTCTTCTTCTTGTTCTTCTTGTTCTTCTTCTTGTTCTTCTTGTTCGTCTTGTTCTTCTTCTTGTTCTTCTTCTTCTTCTTGTTCTTGTACTTCTTGTTCTTCTTGTTCTTGTTCTTCTTGTTCTTCTTGTTCTTCTTCTACTTCTTCTTGTTCTTCTTCTTCTTGTTCTTCTTGTTCTTCTTCTTGTTCTTCTTGCTTCGTCTTGTCCTTCTTCTTGTTCGTCTTCTTCTTCTTGTTCTTCTTCTTCTTGTCTCTTCTTGTTCTTCTTCTTGTTCTTCTTGTTCTCGTTCTTCTTGTTCTTCTTCTTGTTCTTCTTGTTCTTCTTGTTCTTCTTCTTCTTCTTGTTCTTCTTGTTCTTCTTCTTCTTCTTCTTCTAGTTCTTCTTCTTCTTCTTCTTCTTCTTCTTGTTCTTCTTCTTCTTCTTGTTCTTCTTGTTGTTCTTCTTGTTCTTCTTCTTCTTCTTCTTCTTTTTCTTGTTCTTGTTCTTGTTCTTTCTGTTCTTCTTCTTGTTCTTCTTCTTGTTCTTCTTCTTTTTCTTGTTCTTGTTCTTCTTCTTGTTCTTGTTCTTCTTGTTCTTCTATTGTTCTTCTTGTTCGTCTTCTTGTTCTTCTTCTTCTTCTTGTTCTTCTTGTTCTTCTTCTTGTTCTTCTTCTTGTTCTTCTTCTTGTTCTTGTTCTTGTTCTTCTTCTTGTTCTTGTTCTTCTTGTTCTTCTTCTTGTTCTTCTTGTTCTTCTTCTTCTTGTTCTTCTTCTTCTTGTTCTTCTTGTTCTTCTTGTTCTTCTTGTTCTTCTTCTTGTTCTTCTTGTTCGTCTTCTTGTTCTTCTTGTTCTTCTTGTTCTTCTTGTTCTTCTTCTTGTTCTTCTTGTTCTTCTTGTTCTCCTTGTTCTTCTTCTTATTATTCTTCTTGTTCTTCTTGTTCTTCTTCTTGTTCTTCTTCTTGTTCTTCTTCTTGTTCTTCTTGTTCTTGTTCTTGTTCTTGTTCTTCTTGTTCTTCTTCTTCTTGTTGTTCTTCTTGTTCTTCTTCTCGTTGTTCTTCTTCTTGTTCTTCTTCTTGTTCTTGTTCTTGTTCTTCTACTTCTTCTTCTTCTTCTTCTTCTTGTTCTTCTTCTTCTTCTTCTTGTTCTTCTTCTTCTTCTTCTTGTTCTTCTTCTTCTT
>CM051662.1:50795836-50804735 GCA_028020825.1 Podargus strigoides
GAGACAGACAGACAGAGCCAGAGAGAGAGACAGACAGAGCCAGAGAGAGAGTGAGACAGACAGACAGAGCCAGAGAGAGAGAGAGAGAGAGAGAGACAGACAGAGCCAGAGAGAGAGACAGACAGACAGATCCAGAGAAAGAGAGAGAGAGAGAGACAGACAGACAGAGCCAGAGAGAGACAGAGAGAGAGACAGACAGACAGAGCCAGAAAGACAGAGAGAGAGAGAGAGAGACAGACCGAGCCAGAGAGAGAGAGAGAGAGACAGACCGCGCCAGAGAGAGAGAGAGAGAGAGACAGACCGCGCCAGAGAGAGAGAGAGAGAGACAGACCGAACCAGAGAGAGAGAGACAGACAGACAGACAGAGCCAGAAAGAGAGAAAGATAGAGAGATTAGACAGAGCCAGAGAGAGACTGACAGACAGACAGAGCCAGAGAGAGACAGAGAGAGAGAGAGACAGACAGAGCCAGAAAGACAGAGAGAGAGAGAGAGAGAGAGACAGACCGAGCCAGAGAGAGAGAGAGAGAGAGACAGACCGCGCCAGAGAGAGAGAGAGAGAGACAGACCGAACCAGAGAGAGAGAGAGAGACAGACAGACAGAGCCAGAGAGAGAGAGAGAGGGAGACAGACAGAGCCAGAGAGAGAGAGAGAGAGTGAGAGAGACAGACAGACAGACCCAGAGAGAGAGAGACAGACAGACAGACAGAGCCAGAGAGAGAGAGACAGACAGAAAGAGAGAGCCAGAGAGAAAAAACGAGAGAGAGAGAGAGAGAGACCGAGGCAGAGAGAGAGAGACCGAGGCAGACCGAGCCAGAGAGAGAGACAGACAGACAGACAGACAGAGCCAGAGAGAGAGAGAGAGAGACAGACAGACAGAGCCAGAGAGAGGGAGAGAGAGAGACAGACCGACAGACCGAGCCAGAGAGTGAGAGAGAGAGAGAGAGAGAGAGACAGACAGACCGAGCCAGAGAGAGAGAGAGACAGACCGACCCCGAGAGAGAGAGAGACCGAGCCATAGAGAGAGAGAGAGAGAGAGACAGCCAGACAGAGCCAGAGAGAGAGAGAGAGGGAGACAGACAGAGCCAGAGAGAGAGAGAGAGAGACAGACAGACAGACCCAGAGAGAGAGAGAGAGAGAGAGAGACCGAGGCAGAGAGAGAGAGACCGAGGCAGACTGAGCCAGAGAGAGAGACAGACAGACAGACAGAGCCAGAGAGAGAGAGAGAGAGAGACAGACAGAGCCAGAGAGAGGGAGAGAGAGACAGACAGAGCCAGAGAGAGAGAGAGAGAGAGAGACAGAGCCAGAGAGAGAGAGGCAGACAGACAGACAGAGCCAGAGAGAGAGAGAGAGAGACAGACAGAGCCAGAGAGAGAGAGAGAGGGAGACAGACAGAGCCAGAGAGAGAGAGAGAGAGAGAGAGAGACAGAGCCAGAGAGAGAGAGAGACAGACAGACAGAGCCAGAGAGAGACTGACAGACAGACAGAGCCAGAGAGAGAGTGACAGACAGACAGAGCCAGCGAGAGGGAGAGAGAGAGAGAGAGAGAGAGACAGAGCCAGAGAGAGAGAGAGAGAGACAGACAGACAGAGCCAGAGACAGAGAGAGAGAGAGAGACAGACAGAGCCAGAGAGAGGGAGAGAGAGACAGACAGAGCCAGAGAGAGAGAGAGAGACAGAGCCAGAGAGAGAGAAAGAGAGACAGACAGACAGACAGAGCCAGAGAGAGACTGCCAGACAGACAGAGCGAGAGAGAGAGAGACAGACAGACCCAGACAGAGAGAGAGAGAGAGAGAGAGAGAGAGAGACCGACAGACCGAGCCAGAGAGAGAGAGAGAGAGAGACAGACAGACAGAGCCAGAGAGAGAGAGAGAGGGAGACAGACAGAGCCAGAGAGAGAGAGAGAGAGAGAGAGAGACAGACAGACAGACAGACCCAGAGAGAGAGAGACAGACAGAGCCAGAGAGATAGAGAGACAGACAGAGAGAGCCAGAGAGAGAGACAGACAGAGAGAGCCAGAGAGAGAGACAGAGCCAGAGAGAGAGAGAGAGAGAGAGAGAGAGACAGAGCCAGAGAGAGAGAGAGAGACAGACAGACAGAGTCAGAGAGAGAGAGACAGAGAGACAGACAGACAGAGTCAGAGAGAGAGAGACAGACAGAAAGAGAGAGCCAGAGAGAGAGAGGCAGACAGAAAGAGAGAGCCAGAGAGAAAGAGGCAGACAGAAAGAGAGAGCCAGAGAGAAAGAGCGAGAGAGAGAGAGAGAGAGAGAGAGAGAGAGAGAGAGAGACCGAGGCAGAGAGAGAGAGACCGAGGCAGACTGAGCCAGAGAGAGAGAGAGAGAGACAGACAGACAGAGCCAGAGAGAGAGAGAGATAGAGACAGACAGAGCCAGAGAGAGGGAGAGAGAGACAGATAGAGCCAGAGAGAGAGAGAGAGAGAGAGAGACAGAGCCAGCGAGAGAGAGGCAGACAGACAGACCGAGCCAGAGAGAGAGAGAGACAGACCGACCCCGAGAGAGAGAGAGACCGAGCCATAGAGAGAGAGAGAGAGAGAGACAGCCAGACAGAGCCAGAGAGAGAGAGAGAGGGAGACAGACAGAGCCAGAGAGAGAGAGAGAGAGAGAGAGACAGACAGACAGACCCAGAGAGAGAGAGAGAGAGAGAGAGACCGAGGCAGAGAGAGAGAGACCGAGGCAGACTGAGCCAGAGAGAGAGACAGACAGACAGACAGAGCCAGAGAGAGAGAGAGAGAGAGACAGACAGAGCCAGAGAGAGGGAGAGAGAGACAGACAGAGCCAGAGAGAGAGAGAGAGAGAGAGACAGAGCCAGAGAGAGAGAGGCAGACAGACAGACAGAGCCAGAGAGAGAGAGAGAGAGACAGACAGAGCCAGAGAGAGAGAGAGAGGGAGACAGACAGAGCCAGAGAGAGAGAGAGAGAGAGAGAGACAGAGCCAGAGAGAGAGAGAGACAGACAGACAGAGCCAGAGAGAGACTGACAGACAGACAGAGCCAGAGAGAGAGTGACAGACAGACAGAGCCAGCGAGAGGGAGAGAGAGAGAGAGAGAGACAGACAGACAGACAGAGCCAGAGACAGAGAGAGAGAGAGAGACAGACAGAGCCAGAGAGAGGGAGAGAGAGACAGACAGAGCCAGAGAGAGAGAGAGAGACAGAGCCAGAGAGAGAGAGAGAGAGACAGACAGACAGACAGACAGAGCCAGAGAGAGACTGCCAGACAGACAGAGCGAGAGAGAGAGAGACAGACAGACCCAGACAGAGAGAGAGAGAGAGAGAGAGAGAGAGAGAGAGAGAGAGACCGACAGACCGAGCCAGAGAGAGAGAGAGAGAGAGACAGACAGACAGACAGAGCCAGAGAGAGAGAGAGAGGGAGACAGACAGAGCCAGAGAGAGAGAGAGAGAGAGAGACAGACAGACAGACAGACAGACCCAGAGAGAGAGAGACAGACAGAGCCAGAGAGATAGAGAGACAGACAGAGAGAGCCAGAGAGAGAGACAGACAGAGAGAGCCAGAGAGAGAGACAGAGCCAGAGAGAGAGAGAGAGAGAGAGAGAGACAGAGCCAGAGAGAGAGAGAGAGAGAGACAGACAGACAGAGTCAGAGAGAGAGAGACAGAGAGACAGACAGACAGAGTCAGAGAGAGAGAGACAGACAGAAAGAGAGAGCCAGAGAGAGAGAGGCAGACAGAAAGAGAGAGCCAGAGAGAAAGAGGCAGACAGAAAGAGAGAGCCAGAGAGAAAGAGCGAGAGAGAGAGAGAGAGAGAGAGACCGAGGCAGAGAGAGAGAGACCGAGGCAGACTGAGCCAGAGAGAGAGAGAGAGAGACAGACAGACAGAGCCAGAGAGAGAGAGAGATAGAGACAGACAGAGCCAGAGAGAGGGAGAGAGAGACAGACAGAGCCAGAGAGAGAGAGAGAGAGAGAGAGACAGAGCCAGCGAGAGAGAGGCAGACAGACAGACCGAGCCAGAGAGAGAGAGAGACAGACCGACCCCGAGAGAGAGAGAGACCGAGCCATAGAGAGAGAGAGAGAGAGAGACAGCCAGACAGAGCCAGAGAGAGAGAGAGAGGGAGACAGACAGAGCCAGAGAGAGAGAGAGAGAGAGAGAGACAGACAGACAGACCCAGAGAGAGAGAGAGAGAGAGAGAGACCGAGGCAGAGAGAGAGAGACCGAGGCAGACTGAGCCAGAGAGAGAGACAGACAGACAGACAGAGCCAGAGAGAGAGAGAGAGAGAGACAGACAGAGCCAGAGAGAGGGAGAGAGAGACAGACAGAGCCAGAGAGAGAGAGAGAGAGAGAGACAGAGCCAGAGAGAGAGAGGCAGACAGACAGACAGAGCCAGAGAGAGAGAGAGACAGACAGACAGAGCCAGAGAGAGAGAGAGAGGGAGACAGACAGAGCCAGAGAGAGAGAGAGAGAGAGAGAGACAGAGCCAGAGAGAGAGAGAGACAGACAGACAGAGCCAGAGAGAGACTGACAGACAGACAGAGCCAGAGAGAGAGTGACAGACAGACAGAGCCAGCGAGAGGGAGAGAGAGAGAGAGAGAGAGAGACAGACAGACAGAGCCAGAGACAGAGAGAGAGAGAGAGACAGACAGAGCCAGAGAGAGGGAGAGAGAGACAGACAGAGCCAGAGAGAGAGAGAGAGACAGAGCCAGAGAGAGAGAGAGAGAGACAGACAGACAGACAGAGCCAGAGAGAGACTGCCAGACAGACAGAGCGAGAGAGAGAGAGACAGACAGACCCAGACAGAGAGAGAGAGAGAGAGAGAGAGAGAGAGAGAGAGAGACCGACAGACCGAGCCAGAGAGAGAGAGAGAGAGAGACAGACAGACAGAGCCAGAGAGAGAGAGAGAGGGAGACAGACAGAGCCAGAGAGAGAGAGAGAGAGACAGACAGACAGACAGACAGACCCAGAGAGAGAGACAGACAGAGCCAGAGAGATAGAGAGACAGACAGAGAGAGCCAGAGAGAGAGACAGACAGAGAGAGCCAGAGAGAGAGACAGAGCCAGAGAGAGAGAGAGAGAGAGAGACAGAGCCAGAGAGAGAGAGAGAGAGAGACAGACAGACAGAGTCAGAGAGAGAGAGACAGAGAGACAGACAGACAGAGTCAGAGAGAGAGAGACAGACAGAAAGAGAGAGCCAGAGAGAGAGAGGCAGACAGAAAGAGAGAGCCAGAGAGAAAGAGGCAGACAGAAAGAGAGAGCCAGAGAGAAAGAGCGAGAGAGAGAGAGAGAGAGAGAGAGAGAGACCGAGGCAGAGAGAGAGAGACCGAGGCAGACTGAGCCAGAGAGAGAGAGAGAGAGACAGACAGACAGAGCCAGAGAGAGAGAGAGATAGAGACAGACAGAGCCAGAGAGAGGGAGAGAGAGACAGACAGAGCCAGAGAGAGAGAGAGAGAGAGAGAGACAGAGCCAGAGAGAGAGAGGCAGACAGACAGACAGAGCCAGAGAGAGAGAGAGAGAGAGACAGACAGACAGACCCAGACAGAGAGAGAGAGAGAGAGAGAGAGAGACCGACAGACCGAGCCAGAGAGAGAAAGAGAGACAGACAGACAGACCGACCGAGCCAGAGAGAGAGAGAGACAGACCGACCCCGAGAGAGAGAGAGAGACAGACCGAGCCAGAGAGAGAGAGAGACAGACAGACAGAGCCAGAGAGAGAGAGAGAGGGAGACAGACAGAGCCAGAGAGAGAGAGAGAGACAGAGACAGAGCCAGAGAGAGAGAGAGAGACAGAGACAGAGCCAGAGAGAGAGAGAGACAGACAGACAGAGCCAGAGAGAGACTGACAGACAGAGCCAGAGAGAGACTGACAGACAGACAGAGCCAGAGAGAGAGTGACAGACAGACAGAGCCAGAGAGAGAGAGAGAGACAGAGAGAGAGAGAGAGAGAGACAGAGCCAGAGAGAGAGAGAGAGACAGACAGAGCCAGAGAGAGAGAGAGAGAGACAGACAGAGCCAGAGAGAGGGAGAGAGAGACAGACAGAGCCAGAGAGAGAGAGAGAGAGAGAGAGACAGAGCCAGAGAGAGAGAGAGAGAGAGAGACAGACAGACAGAGCCAGAGAGAGAGAGAGAGAGAGAGACAGACAGACAGAGCCAGAGAGAGAGAGAGAGAGAGAGAGACAGACAGAAAGACAGAGCCAGAGAGAGACTGCCAGACAGACAGAGCGAGAGAGAGAGAGACAGACAGACCCAGACAGAGAGAGAGAGAGAGAGAGAGAGAGAGAGAGAGAGAGAGAGAGAGAGAGACCGACAGACCGAGCCAGAGAGAGAGAGAGAGAGAGACAGACAGACAGACCGACCGAGCCAGAGAGAGAGAGAGAGACAGACCGAGCCAGAGAGAGAGAGAGAGACAGACAGACAGAGCCAGAGAGAGAGAGAGAGGGAGACAGACAGAGCCAGAGAGAGAGAGAGAGACAGAGCCAGAGAGAGAGAGAGACAGACAGACAGAGCCAGAGAGAGAGTGACAGACAGACAGAGCCAGAGAGAGAGAGAGAGAGAGAGAGAGAGAGATAGACAGAGCCAGAGAGAGAGAGAGAGAGACAGACCGAGCCAGAGAGAGAGAGACAGACAGACAGACAGACAGAGCCAGAGAGAGAGAGAGAGGGAGACAGACAGAGCCAGAGAGAGAGAGAGAGAGAGACAGAGCCAGAGAGAGAGAGGCAGACAGACAGACAGAGCCAGAGAGAGAGAGAGAGAGACAGACAGACAGAGCCAGAGAGAGAGAGAGAGAGAGAGACAGACAGAGCCAGAGAGAGGGAGAGAGAGACAGACAGAGCCAGAGAGAGAGAGAGAAAGAGCCAGAGAGAGAGAGGCAGACAGACAGACAGAGCCAGAGAGAGAGAGAGAGAGAGAGAGAGCGAGCCAGAGAGAGAGCGAGCCAGAGAGAGAGCGAGCCAGAGAGAGAGAGACAGACAGAGCCAGAGAGAGAGAGACAGACAGACAGAGCCAGAGAGAGAGAGACAGACAGACAGAGCCAGAGAGAGAGAGAGAGAGAGAGAGAGACAGACAGAGCCAGAGAGAGAGAGAGAGACAGAACGACAGACCGAGGCAGAGAGAGAGAGAGAGACAGACCGAGGCAGAGAGAGAGAGAGAGAGAGAGAGAGAGAGAGAGAGACAGACCGAGGCAGAGAGAGAGAGAGAGAGAGAGAGAGAGGAGAGAGAGACAGACAGAGCCAGAGAGAGAGAGACAGACAGACAGACAGAGCCAGAGAGAGCCAGAGAGAGACAGACAGACAGAGCCAGAGAGAGAGACAGACAGACAGACAGAGCCAGAGAGAGACAGACAGAGACAGAGGGAGAGACAGACAGAGACAGAGGGAGAGAGAGAGAGAGAGAGAGACAGACAGAGTCAGAGAGAGAGAGAGAGACAGGACAGAGTCAGAGAGAGAGAGAGAGACAGACAGAGTCAGAGAGAGAGAGAGAGACAGACAGAGTCAGAGAGAGAGAGACAGACCAGACAGACGGAGCAGACAGAGAGAGAGAGAGAGAGAGAGAGAGAGAGACAGACAGAGTCAGAGAGAGAGAGAGAGACAGACAGAGTCAGAGAGAGAGAGAGAGACAGACCGAGCCAGAGAGAGAGAGAGAGACAGACCGAGCCAGAGAGAGAAAGAGAGACAGAGAGAGACGACCGAGGAGACCGAGCCAGAGAGAGAGAGAGAGATTGAGAGAGACCGAGGCAGAGAAGTGAATGAGAGAGAGAGAGAGAGAGACCGAGCCAGAGAGTGAAAGAGAAAGGAAGAGAGAGAGAGAGAGAGAGAGAGACCGAGCCAGAGAGTGAAAGAGAAAGAGAGAGAGAGAGAGACGAGAGAGAGAGAGAGAAGAGAGAGAGAGAGACAGACCGACCCAGAGAGAGACAGACAGAGCCACAGAGAGAGAGAGAGAGAGAGACAGAGCCACAGAGAGAGACAGACAGACAGACCAAGTCCACAGAGCAGAGAGACAGACAGACCGAGACAGATAGAGATAGAGAGATAGAGAGAGAGAGAGACAGACAGAGCCAGAGAGAGAGAGAGAGAGACAGAGCACAGAGAGAGAGAGAGAGAGACAGAGCCAGAGAGAGAGAGAGTGAGACAGAGCCAGAGAGAGAGAGAGAGAGACAGACAAACCGAGCCAGAGAGAGAGAGAGACAGACAAACCGGGCCAGAGAGAGAGAGAGACAGACGGAAGCCTGCGAGAGAGACAGAAAGAGACAGACCGAAGCCAGAGAGAGACAGAGAGAGACAGACAGACCGAGCCAGAGAGAGAGAGAGAGAGACAGACAGACCGAGCCAGAGAGAGAGAGAGAGAGAGAGACAGACCGAGCCAGAGAGAGAGAGACAGACCGAGCCAGAGAGAGACAGACCGAGCCAGAGAGAGACAGACCGAGCCAGAGAGCTCGACAGAGAGCGCGACAGAGAGCGCGACAGAGAGCGCGAAGAGAGCGCGACAGAGAGCGCGACAGAAGAGCGAGCCAGAGAGAGAGCGAGCCAGAGAGAGAGCGAGCCAGAGAGAGAGCGAGCCAGAGAGAGAGCGAGCCAGAGAGAGAGCGAGCCAGAGAGGAGAGCGAGCCACAGAGCCAGAGAGAGAGCCAGAGAGAGAGCCAGAGAGAGAGAGACAGACAGAGCCAGAGAGAGAGCCAGAGAGAGAGCCAGAGAGAGAGCCAGAGAGAGAGCCAGAGGAGAGAGCCAGAGAGAGAGAGACAGACAGAGCCAAGAGAGAGAGAGACAGACAGAGCCAGAGAGAGAGAGACAGACAGAGCCAGAGAGAGGAGAGACAGACAGACAGAGCCAGAGAGAGAGAGAGAGAGAGAGACAGACCGAGGCAGAGAGAGAGAGAGAGACACAGACAGACTGACCGAGGCAGAGAGAGAGAGAGAGAGAGAGAGACAGACAGACAGACAGAACCAAG